>JAIUCT010000022.1:8583991-8594471 GCA_021307375.1 Tetraneura akinire | reverse complement strand
TACGTATTTCGACAACAATGTTATCATCCTCAGTACTAAACAAAGACAAAGAGAGTCTTTGTTTAGTACTGAGGATGATAACATTGTTGTCGAAATACGTATTTACTAAAAAATAAAGTAAATTTTTTGTGGACTTGGGTTTTTATTTATTGATATTAGTTTATCATTATTGAATTTAAATAAATTAAAATCAAACATTTTCAACGACTCGATAAAAAATATCATACTATATTATACTCTTGTTATTTTACATTTTATTTTCGATTTATTTTTTTAATATTATATAATAAATAAGTCATAAGTGTATAAAACTTATGTAATATATATAATATTATGTTATAATTATAGTATAAAAAAAAAGGGTTATTAGTACCAAGTATTTTGGAATATATTAACAAAATAATTATGTTTTAAGGAATCATTTTGATTTGAATTTTTAAATTAAATAATATTATATTTGAATATTTTAAACGTATATATTTATATAGAATATATTTGATTGGATAGTGAAAAACCGGTCACAGTTGAAATTGGCTTGAAATGAAGTTATATAAATTAATGATTTTTCTTTTTCTTTTAAATTAACAGACAATTGTTATTGGTTTCAAACGACTTAATTACGTTTGTAATTTCATTTTTTTTTTTAAATGTAAATAGCATACAATTGGTCTGAAAGAAAATATGCGTGAACGAGCCCTTAAAACGGACGTCTCGCGCACATAGACATAATATATATATTTAATACTTATTACCTATTATATACTTATATACAGAGTAATAGACTGTTCTTAAAATTGAAAAAAAAAAATTCTTTACTTAAATTCTTTAACCAGCTGACCTCGTATACGAAAGAGATGATGAAGCAATAAACATAAAATGATGCTAAATTCTCCAGCATCTGTATGTTTATTATTTAATCGTTGACTCGACAAAGGATTATAAGAATGTTAGGAATTATTGAAAACAAAATGTTTTATACGCGTTGAATTTTTAAAATATTCACGCAGAATCGCCTTATTAAATTAATAATATTATTATTAAAATATAAATTCGCGTGATGTCTATTTACGTCCTTGTTATATAATATATTATATGTATATACTCGTATATCTGAATAATATGATATATATATAGGTATATCGTATTATTTTAATGGGCAAAAAAACGAAACACCGTTAACGGATAATCCAGTGGAAAAGAGAGATTATTTCTAATAATCAACCGTGAAATATAATATTAAAATTTAAAAACAAAATAATATTATATTATATTATATAGAAACGGTGCCATAAATTCAACATTTACATCGATGAGGGTTACCCGCCAACGTGTTAGATCACGCCTTTGTTTGAAATTAAAACTTACCAAATGTCGACAATATTTTATGTATAATATTAATAACAATATAATGTAACGATATTTTATTTTTTATTTAATTAATTTTATCGATTTTTAACTCAACTAAGTTAAAAATAAAGATATGAGAGATTTTTTTTTTATACCATTAAAAATCATGTCCAAATATTGTAATTTTCGATATTTTTAACATTTATTCAGAATAAATTTAAAAAAAAAAAAAAAAAAATAAAATAAAATATTTTTTTATAATCCAGATAATATATTCTATATTTTCGTTAGTATTCGACGAATAATAATTCAATATATTATTAAAAAAAAAACTATAAATGTTATTGTAAAATATTCGTCGATTAATCTGATGGTATCCTTATATAATCACAAATGATTTTCATCATTTCGATGTGCGATCAAAACGTTGTTTTCAACTTGAAAATTTCTGCGTTTACAATACGCAATTAAAATACGACAATAATTAAACGTACGTACTCGTATATTATATAATACAGAGTGATCGAAATTTCAGTTTACGTTGCGTGGTCGTGATTGTATTTTATTTATGCTTTTTCGTTTCCTGTATAACGATATATGTTATTCCGTTCATCCTATATCATATTCATAATATGATATATATAGTTCTTATATGTATGTATGTACGACGGGAGTTTAGTTTTAGCGTGTATTTCTTAGACCGCGCACGTATCATCGGAATCAATTCCGGCCGACCAGAGGACCGATGAGGGTCTATGGCTGGCAATAAGAATTATTATGGCAGGATATTTTATCATTTTTGCCGATATAATTTTTAAGTCCGCTCTCGACGGCGTCAGAACTTTATTAAATATCTTCGAACGATACGTGACCGGAATATTAGCGTACACACAAACACACACATATTATATACTTGTATATTGTAGTGTTTATTACACGCGTGATACATTGAGAGCGGAACCTATACGGACGAGCAGCGAGAGAGTGAGAGAATATGCGAACGAAGAGGGAACGATACCGCAGAGATGAAGATAAGATATCTGGAGGTTCGCAAAAGATTCCGTACGCGCAAACCGGCAACACACACGAGCGCGCGCGTACATTAGTAACACCATACATAATATACACATACAAGCATAAAATATATAATACGTGTAAAGAAATAAAAATAAAATTATAAGGAAACGAAAAGGATCGAGAGAGAGAGAAAAAAGTATCAAGTCCTGCAAGTTGAGACCAAAACGACACACAGAAATGTTGTTTTAATTGAAAGCATAAACTATAATATATATATATATATATACACACACACGCCGTATGACTTATCCGATGGGTATGTGACGTGAGTAGTAATTTCATACGTGTGCTCGTAATATATATATATATTTATTATACGCGTATATGTTCGCATTATAGTGAAACATACACTCCCCTACTATCATATATTAACAGGGGGGATGATGAAAGATGAAGGGAGGTTCTTTTGTGCGTGGCGGCGGCGTATATAATATTATATATTATTCTACCGATCGGTCCGATGAGTTTTTGTGGGGCCTCGTAATATATATATATATATATTATAATAATTGAATTCAAACAATCGTTTTATGCACGCATGATCGGACCGCGGGTGGAATAATAATAATAATAATACTAATAATACAAAATAAAGAGTAATAATATAATACCGACGTTTTTTTATTATAATATGTGTTCTATGAAAAAAAAAAAAAAAAAAGAAAACAATATATTTATATTATATATTATATAATAATATTCAGTCCGTTGCGTACGGATTTGCTCTCTCTCTAATGTATTAACCCTTTTGTACACCATTGGCAAATACAATATACAAATAAACGTCGAATTGTGAAAAAAAGCTCAGGTTTAATATTGTCTAATAAGCCCCTCCTTCCTCCTTTATATAGCGTAAATTAATTGACTTTTTATACCTGTATATTATTAATTCCCAGCTGTTGCTCTCATTTTTACCACCAGAGTTAAAATTTAACGTATTTATACGATTATGTTTATAGCATGAATTATATTATTATGAAGTATACTATTATTATTTAGTGCGTGTCTCGACGGATATTTTTAAAATTTTAAACACGATTATATTAATATATTATAATATTATTAGTAGGTACATATTTATAGGTACAAGTCGGTTACGCCCTACGCATAGGTTAAATTTTTTAAAAAAAATAACGTGTATAACGCGTTATTAAATTTTACGTGTATGAAACAAACCCATTTTATTTATAATAATTTTCGCAAATTTAAAACAACTACTCTTGATGACTTTCTTCTTAATGTACTTTATCGGATGATACGCGCATATTATATTATTATCGTACGATGACAGAGGGACTGTCCGACTATTTTTATTCTTGTCGTCGGATTTCTTCAAAATTGGGTCGACTTGCCCGACGGCGATCGCGACCGCGCGTGAGAATAATCTCGCCGTGGTGTTCATAAATAACGTAATATAAAAGTAAGATATTTTTACCTTGGTCTTCCTTTACTCTCCCGAAAAGGTAGTTGACCCCCGGTAATCACAGAGGCGTCTTCAAGATTTCTTTACTATGTATAGCTGTAAACCCAATATAAAAGCGGTGATGGACGAAAAAAAAAAATAATACATACTCGACAATTTTCTATATACGAGTATAATAATATTATCTGATATAACACATACGCGGTGTGTAAACAGGAGAAAAGACACAAAAATGACTCGGTCACGGTTCAGATTACCCGGAGGCCGAGCGT
Source organism: Tetraneura akinire (assembly GCA_021307375.1). NCBI lineage: Eukaryota > Metazoa > Arthropoda > Insecta > Hemiptera > Aphididae > Tetraneura > Tetraneura akinire. Next base: position 8,590,352 of record JAIUCT010000022.1, on the reverse strand, counting down.
TTTTTATTTTATTTATTTTTTAATGAATTTAAAGGGCTCGATTTTACGTCGGTAAGACGTATTTTTTGTGTATACCTATTATAATTATATCATATTTTTTTTTTTTTTTATAGTGAACACGAGTGTATTAATGGTGCACATAAAAGTCCTGGACAAAATATATACCATATTATATTATATAAATATAATATTTTAACGACTCTAATTTTGTTTACTCTATCCGTTTCCTTAACGTTTCGCGAGATCGCCCGAAATCAGGTTTTTATACCAACGTATAATAATATACGTATATACCTACACGTCATAATAATATTTTTCTCTTGTTTTATCATCTCTCCTCGTTAACACTTTATACACGCGGCTACCGATTCGAGCTCCGAGAAATCATAAAAATAAGACGTTATTATTATTATTTTTTGTTTTTCGAAAAAACTGCTTTCAATGCAAACGTTTATTTGTATAGAATAATAATACACAGGTATACACTATATTATATACTTTAACTGCTCGTTAGTCAACAGCGTGTAATTCTAGAGAGTTACAGACAGACGATTGCACGTTAATAATATTATGATACGTATTATAAGTATATATTAAATGCACATAAAAATTTATTTTTTAGAAATTATTGTTTTTTATTATAGCGCTCTCGTAATAAAAATTATAAATATATCTCTTAATAAATTGTTTTATCATCATATATAGAGATAAAAACAGCAATATTCGTATATTAATGTTATATATAAAGTACGTATAAATACGTCAAAATTCACTATAATAGTATTATATATAAAAAACAGACGGGTTATAAACAATGCTCGGATGATAATTATATTATTTGAATATGATATTACTATAGTAATTTATATAATAATATTCACTCCAGGCAATATTAAATTCCGTTTAATTATACTATTGTATATAGTTAGAAAAAAAAAATATGGAAATTATTGTTTTGGATTTCTGCAATAAACAATCGTGTAAATTATTATAGTGTTGATTCTAATAATTTAGAATAATATCGCAGCTACAATAGAAACTGCAGTTTGCGCTTGCTCAAGCGCGTAATTGGTAATTTGTACTTGTGAACTCACGAAACAAATTAATTCAATTATTTACGACTCCCCGCTGCGGATCATCCGTTTGTTAAACCTCGTCATCATAATATCATATAAACTATCCGTATGCCAACACGTGACGCGTAGGACGATTTAAAATAATCAGCGTTGCTGTGTATATTGTAATTAATTTCAATTTTCCAGAAAATATTCACCATACCTACTTTTTTTTACCGTATAATGGCGGTCATCACGTTCTAAGAAATCGCAAATACGACGTTTATAACGCAATTATATATATGTTATGAAAATAATAACAATGCGGTATAATTCTCTATACGAGTAATAAAACTTTTAAATCCAATAATTATTATAATATTACGTTATTTAATACAAAATAATATAAACCAAAACTTGTCAATGAAAACACCTACTTTTAAAAATATGTTTATCGTGCGTATATACTTTTCGTTTATCTAATGAACGAAAAAACTAAATTCCCGAGTCGCGAGAATATGATAATATAATAATAATAATTCATTTTGACACTTACTAAAGAATAATCGATGTCCGAACGTTTCTTTTTTTTCCCGCGTATACTCGTATGTGTTTTAGCATATTTTTCAATAATAAAAATAAAAAAAAAAATGTTTTAAACATAAGTACGTGTATAGTTGCCTACATTAAAGATCATATCAATATTTGGAAATACTGTATAATTAATTTAAAAAATTTAAAAACAAACTCGATTTACTCGTATAAAATTTATACGAATAAAAAACTATAAATTAGCTATTTATTCAAATTAAGGTTGTTAACATGTTCGATATAACTAAATTACTAATCATTCAATATAGGCTATATCGTCAGTTCTTTTTAATTGAACACATATCTTAGATTTTTTGGAATATATAATAAATAAATTATAAGGTGAGAAAATATTTTCTACGTATTTATGTTTTATGATCACGTTTTTCAGTAGGTATATATAATATAATATATTGTAGGTACCTATATCATTAATTTATATTTATATATTATTATAATATTGTGCTGTTGAGAATTTGTACAAAGACGTGTACGATGAATGCGCTCAAATTCTTCACACTTTTCGATAAAAAAAAAAAAAAATATTTATATATATTATACATAATATATTTTACAAAGAATTTGACGTACATGATGTATAATAAGAAAAGACGGTATTTGAAGGTGTCGCTTTATAGTTAACCGCGCATTTGGGAGGTCCGTTACCAGAAGCGCGTTTACGTATAATGGTATACCACGAACGTGTTTACGTGTGACTAGCCGTTGTGATCGTATTAGGTATGCACCTGTGTATAGATTATAACACGAAAACCACACATAATATATTTAAAAAAAAAAAAAAAACGTGTTCGATTAACGTGTACGTCGTAAAACTGGGCAAACTATACAGTTGTGTCGTCCCCGTCGGGCTAAAAGAACGAGAAGGGAAGGAAAATCGTCCGAGGATAACACAAATAATTATCTTGTTACCTATTATAATACAATATGATCTGATATATGCGCGATCATAAAGGTCCTAATAATAATTGACCTATCATCATCGCCGTCATTATTATTATATTGTAATTTCACGGTTTCATAAATAAGGATAAGTATATTATTTTCAATAATTTGTATAAATTATTATAATATTGTAATACATAATATACGTAGGTATATAGGAACGGTCGTTCGGTTATTGTATAATAAATTATTATATTAAAATAATAATATATCATAAATAAAGCATATTTTTATATCGCAACGTACTCGTATACTGTTTCTATATATATATATATATATATAGGTACTTATTCTTATTTTTCTGAACGTACACCGTTCGTTATTTTTCGAAACACGGACTCCAACGTGGGGTGCGCGCAGGGTAAACGCGGTCGAACGAGGTTTATAGTTTTATACCGCTATTACCGCGTTACATTGTAATATATATATTATATATACAGTACAGATATTATAATATATTGTATTGCTGGTGCCGGAGTCCTTCAAGATTACAGAATAGTTCGTGTTTCGATCTAGTTTATCGTTTTCCGACCCTTCGACGGTTGACGTGGGCTTCCTTATTACATGTCTTTATATTATTGTGACCTCGCCACAGCAGAAATCCCGTCGGGTAACTCGTAATCGTACACTTTTAGTTCCGTAAATTTCTCTGCGGGATCGCACAATATTATTATTATACACAAAACAGATGTAGGTACTTAAACTCCACGCGGACGTCATCTGTCGGCGTACGTCTTCTTTTTTACGACCTCGTCGTCGTCGGTGCTTTTCGTCTTCGACCCCGAAAACCCGTCGTACGCCGTATACACAATGGCTTCTTCGCTGGTCCTCACCATATCTATGTTATATTCTATTTATATACTTATTTTTTTCCTTATGCATATATTATTATTTTTATTATAATATCTTAGAATACAATACGTTTGACGACGGGGTGGGTCAAATTATTGTAAGGCGCGCGCGTACATTTTATTGTGCGGTATCCCATTACCGCGGGCCGTGACGGGGTTGTGACCGTGAACAGTCGCTATATATCATCCGTACTCGTTCTATAAGTTCTATGAATACATGTGCCGTACACAGAGGTAACGCACGTTGTCGTTACGCGGTGACCTCGGTCGTGGTAATCGACGATCGTTTTTTTTTTTCACTGAGCAATCACGGAAGGGTGCCTGCTTATGTTATATTTTATGTAATACGCGCGGGGGTGTAACGTTCGAGGTCGCCCGCGTGTACAGGGTGTTCGGGTATAACACGATGCTCGCGTTTTTTCGTTTACCCTCTTTGGAGGTATTATTTATTTATTTTTATTTTTTTATAGCCATTACAACGTTTCGACCTCCCCGTATCGAAAAATGCTATATATTCTATAAATATTCCGTTTCAAAGAGATTGCACCCGAACGATGGTTCCCGTGGTGGTCGCCGGAGGGATGGTCTTATATAAAGAGATGCTCCCCGGAGGGAGGGAAACGATCGCACGCGAAATCCATTTAACTCTTAACAAAAACGTTTCAAACATATGCGATGGCGGCGTATGATATATACATATATGTAATATAATAATAATATATAACATCGAGAACAGTTTATAATATTTATAACATTGGTACAATTGTTGTTGTGTTGACGCGGATAATGGATAAAGTCGCTTCCCGAGTAGCCGTGGAGAAAATAATAATAATGACAATAATACAAACCTTTAGGTGCGGGCGGCGGCGTTCGTCGTTTACTCGAAGACCCGACGCTGTGCCGACACAATATAACAATAATAATATATTATAAGATCTTATTATTATTATTATTATTATTATTATTATTACAACAATGTTGGACCACGATTTTCGAAGATTAATATTATATTATATAATTTTAAATTATTATTTTCGTTGGATCGAGCCGAAATATCCGCGGTGGTCGTGAAATACGTAACGCGTGCAATATTTCTAATGACTAATGACGATGTGTCAATATAGTTTGTACACATACCTTATATAATGTATTATATTGTTGGTATAAGTGTTAACAACGACGTTGTATAAAATATGGAAAACGTAATGTTACATTTAGTTTAATGGCAAAAACCCATGATTATAAGAATATTTCAGAAGAACACGTCCTATTGAATTTTTATATCGTATATTGTTATCAATATGATTTCGCAATTTTTATATAAATATTAAATATAATATATTTTTAATTTATTGTATGTAATGAATAAGCTCGAGTTTCTAATTTAATTCTATTTCGATAATAGTTAATTATTTCTAACCCTAAATATTTTTCTTATGCGAAGTCTATTGATTTTAAATAGTTTATGTTTGTATTTCATGATGTGTTCTTTATTCTTGCAAAAGTAGATATTATTATTTGATTTTTTATGCACCTTTTCAGGAAATATATGTCATCGCTAATTAATCGAATCTTCTTTGTGTTTATTTAAGAGTTTATTTATCTTGTGTTTATACCCAAAAAGCTCTGTAGCCATTTTAATATTTATCGTTGAGTACTTGTGGATAATTTATTTAAATAAAATAAAACCCAAATCCACAAAAAATGTACTTTTATTTAAGCAACAATGTTACCATCTTCCTAATCATTTATGTTTTTTAATTAATTTTAAAACAACATTTTCCTCGTATCCATTGAATTTGGCTACGTTTATTATTGTATTTTGTTCTTTTTCGTAATCTTTCTTGTTCATTGGAATACTTACACTAATCTATGAACCATACTGTTCCAAGCAGCCATTTTATATGTTGCCAACAATGATTTGAATTATTATGAATATATCTATAAGTGTGGGGTTTCTTTCTATATACTCGTATTTCGAGTTTTAATTTTTTTGTTAGATCTTTTTATAATCTAAAATATATATCATAATAATATATCATTTTATGTAAAGGTCTAAAAATTGTAATTTTCCATCCATTTCTTCTTCCAAAATGAATTTTATTGTAGAATCTCATGATATCTCAAGAATAATCTGATAAATTGGGATATAAATCCATTGCAAGATAACTTATGAAAACTATTATCATAATAATTAATGATGGATAATTAAACCGACACGACACTCATCTTGTGATGACGTCATGCGTGGGGAACGCACACTATATATAAGTGAAATGTACACGCCGATAACGGTTAGTTATAATTTATAAACTATGAAGATGAAATATAGCTGAAGATGGTAACATTGTTATCGATATTTGTTTAAATAAACGTAATTTTTTTGTGGATTTGAGTTTTATTTTATTTAAATAAATTATCCACGTGCGCTCAACAAAATAAATATTATGTAAAATATAAAATATATTTGTCTATTACTTTATGGTCTAAAACAATGAAAGAGAGAGAGAACGGTCCCTCGGTTCGACCTTTTTTAAAATCTCGCTGTAACCGATACTAAATAATAATATATTATGCGTATTACGTGCGTTCTATCTGCAGTGTCGCAAATCTGAACCTAACCCGAACCTGACCTCGTTTTAACATCCCGTCTGAGAGTGAATAACATAATATAAACGTGCTCATGTATATACATAACATTATGTTATAGTTGTAATCGATATAAGGTCGAAATTTCTCGTTAATCTTTCTAAAACGGTAGTCATTATATTTTATTATTATTATTATTATTATTATTATTATTATTATTATTATTATTATTATTACTATTATTATTATTATTATTATTATTATTATTATTATTATTATTATTATTATTATTATTATTATTATTATTATTAT
>JAIUCT010000022.1:8572946-8583981 GCA_021307375.1 Tetraneura akinire | reverse complement strand
ATTATTATTATTATTATTATTATTATTATTATTATTATTATTATTATATTTTTCGTGTTCGCGTTGGGATTTTTGAAACTGTATATTATATAATAATACTACTTGACGTGCCGCCATCGTCCGTGAATTCCTGAAACACTCTCGAGATAAACATCGACTCTCGCCCTCCGCCGCCGACCAGTGGAACTAGATTCGGGCACCGCCGCCGATTTTCTCAAGTGGGTAAACAGTAGCCGCCGCCGCATAATTCGAAGAGAAGTTTGTGTGTCGCCTCTACGCTCGTAAACAACTCGCGGGCTCCGGGCGCCAAGTGGGAGGTCTGTCGCCTGCACACTCCTACGCGTCTGTGGGGATTTTTTTTTTTTTTTAATATAATTTTTTTTTTTTTATTCTTCTTCGTCCATCTCGACCGGCGGAGTGCGTGTTGCTCGTCGTGCGAGCGCCCTCGTTTCAAAAAGACGACCACGGTCGCGATATTTTAACCTTAAACTTTTCTTATTATCGTTATTATTACCGAACATTCTTCCGGTTTAAAACGTTTTTTTTGTTTTTTTTTGTTTTTTTTGTTTTGTTTTGTTTTTAACAAGTTTGTTTTATATTGTACATGTATATTATGCGTATTATAAGCATATTATACTCGTACTCGTATATATACCGCGGCGACTGGTTACCGTCTCGACATGAACCAGAAACACGATATGGAAAACACAAGTTACCCGTACCGCGGTATATATTTTTATGATAATTTATGATCGGAACACTGTTATACGCCATGTCGCCAAAATAACGTCGGCAATGTGATAAACGTATTACGGTCGTCCCGAATAATATTAATATAAGTTTATTACCTATTATAGGTAGCAATGTGTATAATATACGTATCTTATAATACATACTGGCGTAAATAGGTAGCGTCACAAGTGTTTCAGATCAAATTTCAAAGAAGTTATATAATATTATTTATAACGGTGTATATTTTATATGAATATTATTTATACGTTTTATACCGTCTGCTGAAGTAACATTCTTCATATGGATTTCTAAACTTCGAAAAATAATAGAAATAACCTAACCTAAAATGTATCGGAGAATACGTGTAAATCACAACGTAATAGCCGATTATGTAGTATATTCTAAAATTATAAATTTTATAGTGACCCAGATAGCCAGAAGTAGTACCTACATTATATACTATCATATTAAATTTTTATATACCCCATGTTTTAATAAATCATAATAATTTTTCATTCCGGAAATAATAATATATTATACAAAAACGCGTACCTACTGGATATTTTATTTTATAGCCAACTATATAAAAATATTGACGTCGGTCGAACGTATTCTTTTAAGAGCATATACATTTTGTCTGTCGGTACCAATTATTACCGATAACCGAACATCTGTTGTTGGAATTCTTTTGAATTGACGAGAATATAATGAAATCATATCATTTTTATTATACGAACACGCCGCGATTAATATTATATTTCACTACGTTACTCAGTGTTATTGCAATGTCTTCTTATAATGATCTATAATTGTTATAATATTGTAAACGTTTCATATAGGTAGTTCGAATATTTATACTTGGGCTATTTCATTGCGATTGTAAAAATGAAAAAAATAAAAATAAAAACGTGTTGTTCGAAAACGGACGAAAAGGGCAAAAATTATACAAACTACCGGCGTTCGACGATCGGAATAATAAAATTTTATATTCGTTTATTTGTTATCCCTGTCCCTTTTGAAATCGTTCGACCTTCGAGTTGTCCGGGCGTTTGACGATTTATTGTAGTCGTTCGGGTCACATACGATGATGATGATGATGATAATAATAATAAATACGGTCACGCGACCGTGAAATAAGAGTTTATAATATTATTATTTACTAAAAATCCTGGACCACTCCAAGAAATTATTCAGTCTGTGTTTATTTTGGGCGCGTTGTGTGCACTGTATTATTTTTTGAATCCCTGTCACCGGCAGAATATAATAATATATAGGAAGCGCGTGCGTGTTTTATTGTCAACTCCGGATGGCGAGAGGGATTCGCCTGAGAACGGGACGCGACCGAATTTTTAATTTTCGTCCAATAATTTCGTTACGTCCAGTTTACTAATTCAAGTGTGTTTTCTTAAAATTTAAATTATATACAATATAGTCATCGTTTTACTGTATATAACCTAACCTATAACCATCGGAATGGCTGATAAAGCTCTTATCTCTCGGCAATCGTAGCTATATTATAATATTGTATAGTCCGCAAGAACTATCGTCTTTGCAATATTAATAATTTATAATTAAGAGCAGTTTTAACGAAATACATACCTAGATTCCAAATAACTTTGGGTTGTTTAGTTTTACGTTTTTATCGTGGGCGGATATACTCGTATTATAGAGATCATTTTTGCTGACACGTTTTTTGCTAACATAACCTAACCCGTGGCTTAATTATATTATTATTATTATACATTTATACCCTTACTTCGTAGCAATTATTATAATATTAAATATATTATTATTTCCACGGGGTCTATTTAAACGTATAAAGCCGGCACCGAAGATATTTATCATATTCTATTTATACAAATTATAATATTATCGAAATATGTGTCGAGTTATCGCCGAGTTCGCGAATTTTGTTTTTTTCATCTTTTCGCCAACGTCATTCGGTCCATTTCGTGCCTTTAGTTTTCGAAATAACGCATCATATACACTTACCTCTAATGTATTTATAATATTATATTTATGTAAGAAATCGTGTTTTTTTTTTAAATTTTAAATTTAATTTTAATACACGTTTCTAACACTGCAGATCAACAGATTTTTAACAAAACAGCATTAAATGACCTCGAACTATATCGATAAGCGGTTAAAAATTTGAATACTTGTAATATTATTATAATTTATAACGTATTATTCGCGCAAAATAATATTATTTTTGAGTGGAAAATATATTAACGTTCGATATCGGCCCGACAAAATATTGCATACGAATAATTACATATAAATTGTATCCGACAATATTTTAATTTTATACGAACACATTGGCAAGTAAACTGCATTCGAATGGGGAAATTATTTTGTCAATTTCATATATTAAGTCGAAACCGTGTCGCGATGTCATCGTCTTCGGTGCATAACACGACGGGGGACGCGATATTACGACCGGTAAGAAGTCCGACGAGGCAATAAAATCAAACGTCCGTGATTTTTTAATTGAGGCGATAAAATGAAGAATAAAACAATAAAATAAAACCAGACGACAGTCCGTGTATTATAATATTATAATAATATCATTGATCGCCGCGTGTTGTAACGACGTCGTGTAATGATCGTCGGGACAAGTCGCGAATGTCAAAAAAAAAAAAATTAAATAAATAAATAAAAATAAATAAAAAAAACGATGGAAACAAATAAAATAAAACATAATATAAAGCCAATAATTATATTATAATAATATCGTCGTTTAAATCTCGACTTATGGATAAGAAAAATATTTATGTTATAATATTTGACAATTTTAACAGATTATAATATAATATCAGTACCATGGTTTTGGTATTATATATTATATATTCGAGAAGTCTGCGGGATCCAGAATTTCTCCAATAATATCTTGTTTTATCATATTATTTTAAAATTTCAACGGAATTTAAAAAAAAGTTACATATTTCATATTATATCGAACCTCTGAATGCTTATAGACTGTTTATCTATGTAAGTACGTATAATTATCTACGTAACGATTGGAAATTAAAAAAAAAAAAACCAATTATGTTTACAAATTGATTTTATTATATACCTACCTACTAAATATAATTTTGAAAAAGGAAAAACAAATTTCAATTTAGGTACACAAACGTTTGAATAAAATAATTCTTTTGATGTGTTATTATTATACGAGTACACTCGAGCTATATTTTTAAAACTTTAAAATGGGTATAAAATTAACGAGAACATCACGTGCCTATTATATTACGGATCACACGCACGACGTTAAAATTATTAATGAAGTTTTGTTCGTAAAAAAATATAATATTGTTTTTTACCAGTTCATCGTGTTCATATTATGCTAGTTTATTACATATATATCATAACATTTTCATCGAACTTTTTTTTTAACCTATAAAATTATATGAAATATTTGTGTCCATTAATACTTGCATATAAACGCGTATAGTGTGATTTTAATTACACACTAAATAATAATATTTTCTAATCCGTATTATTGTAACTTTGTCGTTCACAGACCTATTCCAAAAAAAATATAGACGTATCACGCCAATTAAAAATGATTATAGAGAGTACTCGTTTATATAATATTATCGTTTAATGTGTATATTAACACTCGTATAATTTGTAAATTACAATCGTAAAACGCGATGGCTGAAGAGACGACGAGAGTGAGAGGATCGTATAACGTCCAGATGATCAATTCCGTGACGACTGCGAACGAACGAGTGATTTGAATAAAACACGCGCGTATCTAATTTTTGTTTGATAAAAACGAACGTATAATTAGTCAATACACACACACACACACACACACTATACGATGTACGGTTAATTGTGGTATTAAAACAATTATTCAAAAACGAATAATTATACGTATAAATAAATATCGCGTTATATCTATACCGGGGTTATTCGATTTCATCGGATTTTAGAGCTCGAACGTGCGATTTCGGACGAGAAATAAAAATTGCATTACTATAAACAATAACGTGGTTTATGTAATATTGACGATCGAATAATTTTTCAATATACTTAATCGAATGAATGTTGAGAATTCGTATAACTTCGTTATTATAGTGCCGTTATAAATAATATAATCGATTACCAATGATAAAAATACGATTTTTTGGGGGGATTTTTATAGAGTTCTGTAAAATGTTGTAATATTTCGCGAAGAAAATTTTTCGACACGTGACACAACGATGACTCTTTTATGGTCCGTTTTTATTCACGTTAATATACGTGGGATTTTTTTTTTTTAAATATGTTAAAGAATGGTAGTTTATTAATTTATTATATTCTATTTGAAAAAAATCAACTTAATTATATTTTATTTTATCGTGTCAAGTCGCATTTTCATTTATACTATATATACTAATGAATAGAATATTTTTTCGTGGCTAATATTTTCACTAGAACGATCTCAAAAATTTTCCAGTTGAGTAATATTATAATATAATGCGGGTTTTGTTTTTTTTTTTTATCTCGGATTTACAAAACGCATAATAGGATTTGACTCGTATAAGTAGCTATCATACATTTATATCGCGTGATGATACAAGTATAATAACTATAATAATATATTATTATTACCGTGTCTCGTTTCGTGTTAAAATATTTAACTCTGAACGCTTCTGTCTGTATAATGCATTATAATGAAATAATTATGAATTACACCTTTATGTACATTTTATATTATTTTACTTGTAATATTCGTGATAATAATAATATATAATTCGTTGAGTTTTTATCACTTCCAATTTGTGATTCGAATATAATGCTGCAATGTAATATAGGTACCATGTAAATTTTAATACTCGCGTTTGTTATATTTTATATATATACGTTTCAACTGTATTATATTATTATGTAAATATATAATATAATAATACGTATAGATTAATATTATAGTTATATTTTAAAATACGAATTAAATATACAAATTGTTTAAGAAAAAAAAAATTATTCATTATTAATTATTATTAAATTTCAATACAATGTATTTCTTCATCCGAAAAGTTAAAATGGCATGTAAATCGGATTGTTTTTCGAACGAGCTATTATGTATTTGACTTTTCGATTTTAAACAACATTTTATATACAACCTGTATTTGGACAATAACATAATAAAAATACAGTTATTCCGTTGTCTATATAACATAATCAATGTACACCAATATAATTCCTAACGAGAATCATTGCAGATATTTCATTATATTTTTTAGTTATAATAAACAACTGCAGTGATTTTGCAACGAAAAAAAAATACATTTTTTAGACACTTATTAACATCTCTAAACCTGACATTTTTTTATTATTTTGGAAAATATATAGAAATTCTAGTTATCATTGTAGGCACATATATATAAGAATATTATTATATACTATAACTATATAATTACTTGAAAAGTTGAAACATAATATATGTAATATTATTGTTAAAAATATGTTACAATATATGATTTAAATATAACTTGTCTCGTAAATCGACGAAACACGGACCTTTTATTTGGTAACCATTATAATAATATAACATTGTAGGTACATGGTCCAGGAATGGGGAAGATGACGAAATCGTCGACGAATTCTTCTATAGTTTACATAAAACATAAACCAACCCCTCGTATGCGCCGAAGATTAAAATCAAGACGATGGAATCTTATATTATATATTATATTATATCCACGCGGTAGGGTTGACATGTTATTATGCATATTATAATATTCGAACGGTGTACCGATTGATTTTCGATAGTACTATAGTACCTATAATAATATGTTTGTTTGTGTTTCATGTTAAAATTATAATATAAACAAAACTGTATTATTCGTCTCGTTAAGTTTTATTCTGAAACGATCCCAAGTCTTTATTTGTGTACGTCTGCGCATTATTTGAAATGCTAATTGATCGTTTATTGTATATAATGTATACAATAATATATAGAATAAGACATGACCATTTTTTTTATATACTGAGGTATAATACTATACAAGAACAAGGGGTTATCCGAGTCGGTATCGACAGGAAAAATATATACCTACATTTTCGTAATATTATATTAGGTACATATTATTATTATAAATTATAATGAATACGTCTGCGTCGGATCAGAAATTCGAAATATTTTGTTTAAATAATATTCCTGTAATATTATTATACTCTGCAATAAACAATATATTATAATGTAATTATTTTTAAATGTTTTAACACGGAAAAATTAATTGCATTTTTTAAACACATACATATATATATTAGTCGTATATATAATTATAAATATATATACTATATTGCGATATACATTCATATTATTATAATACGCGTAATTATTGTTTATGAAAATTGTGTAAAATATAAAAATGAATAACATAATATTATAATATTGTATTTTCTTCGATTTGTTGTGCTACTGCACAGCGTTTTCAATCTATAAAATGTATACCCATCGACCTAACCTTAATATTTGTTGTTGTACAAAACGTTCGAAATAATCTATTCTTAAAATATAATGTACGTATAAAAGTATATATGAGTATATATGAGTATATAAAAGTATGTATGTAAGTATGATCGCGTCTATGATTTCGGAAATTGACTGACATATAGTGCGTTCGATAAATTTAAACTCTCTTTTTTTTTTTCCGTCGAGTTTACACGACGTACGATTACGTTTTAAATTATATTCGATATATTTAAACGTATATAGAATAAATCATATAAATTATCCGGTATACACGCCCGCGTATCCAACGAAATATAAAAATATTTCTGAATAATAATTAATAATATTTAAGCTCGCGTACGTCGCCGCACAGTAGTCGCCGGCAGTGTAATAATATAATATTATAATGCGCGTACACTGCAGCAGACAGAAAGGTCGAAATCGTACAAAAGTAATGATTATTCTTTTCCTCTTGGTAATATGTTTTATATATTTTTCCCCCGTCATCGTTGTCCGGACCCCGAGAACCGTTTGGACTCCGCGTTGCACGGGGGACGATGATTAATCGGACGCGATCACGGAATTCGTCACGCGGGCGTGTGTGGTCCTCTCGTCGTCATTCGTTTTGTAGAGCAAATAATGCGATAAAAATAATAAGACGGGATGATAATAATAAAAATAAAAAAAAAAACCCCGCGGAGGGACGTGATCGTACGAGTGGCTGGGAAAAAAAATTACTGGACCGTCTTCCAGGACGTGGACGAACAAAGAATATTATTATTATAATACGCGTATAATAATAATATATTATTACAATATTATGGACTCGCACGTTTATAGTCCGCATATCCAGTGGCGGATTTACTGCAGTCTGGGTCCGAGCATTGTCTTTATTATATACGTAGGTACTATATAGTCTTGGTGCTTACCAGGTTATCGGTTACTATTATTTAGGTACTAAACAGACTTACTATTAATATGGTCTAAATTCTATGGCGGACGAGTTTCAAGTAAAAATAAATGTCAAGATAAATTCAATTTTTCGTACAATTCATTATTATTCCTATCTACATCATTAAATTTGAACAAATTACGAAAAAACATTCGAGTCGTGCGAAATTCGATATTTTTGTATGATGATTTCTGTACTAGCTGCGAGCAAATAAATTCGTCTTCAGACATACAACAATATTTTGGTTTTGGATAACTGATGATATTATTATATAGGATGAAAAGGTTAGGTTCGCATACGATTCAGAAGATGTTAAATCGAAATATTTAATAATAATTGTAGGCGTAACGGAAAAACGATGAAAATTATCCTTCGTTGGAATATATTTTTATAAACACAACCGCGGTAATATATTATTGGTGACGTCGTACCAACCTATTATTTATTTATTATTATGGGTACATTATAATAACGTATATACAGGAAGATTTTAATATCGGTTCGTCTCGTGAAATTCCGACGCCACTCTGTATTATACGTATATTATTATATATTATGAATATATATCCGATTTAATCCAGGATCGTGCGCGCGCTACATCAAATACGCTCATGTGTGTAATGTATACACTGCACCATTATATTATTACTATTATATATATATTGTATATACGATAATATTATATATATATATATGCCTACATAGAAATATCGCGGTATTGGTTCGCGGCGCGCGATATGACCGTCCGGTCAATAAATAATTTCTACCAGTTTTTTTTCTTTCATCATTATTATTATTATTATTATTATTATTATTATTTTATTCCTCTAAAGATAGATACGTTTCGCGTATTATTATTATTATTATTATAGTTTTCGTATTTTATCTCGGCGAAAACGTGCGCCCGCCGAGAGTTCACGTCCCCGGGTTCTCCGCGGGGGCATTGTGTTGTCGTGTGCGCGCGAGCGTTTGCGACGTTTGCAATAAAGCATCCGCGGGGCAAAGACAATATGACTTCTTCGGCCGGATAACATACACAGTACACACACACACATACACGAGAATATTATGTAGGACTACGATATTATAAGCGATATAACGCATGTTTTATACAGGGTGCTCGTTGTATTGTTGTTTTTCATCGTTAAAATTTCGCCGGATTTCCTCCAGCGCGAATATATTATAATATTATTATTATTATTATTACGTACCTATAAAATAATAT
Source organism: Tetraneura akinire (assembly GCA_021307375.1). Lineage (NCBI taxonomy): Eukaryota > Metazoa > Arthropoda > Insecta > Hemiptera > Aphididae > Tetraneura > Tetraneura akinire. Next base: position 8,574,624 of record JAIUCT010000022.1, on the reverse strand, counting down.
ACCATATATACAGGTGGCGTGCCCGAGCGTTTTATTTACGTGTAGGTATATATACCTACGACGGTCCGATACGGATCACGCGCGAGATACGTTATTACTATTAAAGTATACCTATATACATACGTGTGTATTGAATATAATATAATATATATTATATTATATATTATTGTTTTGTCTGATATATGACCATAAACGTGTTCACGTACCTCGGTATATAGTGCCGAGCCGCAGCTGCAGTCGCTCGCGCGCTTATACCGCCGGTCGTCCGACCCTTATCGTCTTTGGGAAATCGACGCGCGGTCTTTGGTTTTTATTTTATTTTATTTTTTTTTACGCGTCGTATTCACCATTTTATATTGTATATGCGTTATGTTATATTGTATTTCGGTTGCAAGAAACAAATTATCGTCGAAAGGTGCCGAGGACCGACGACCGGGGAAAAAAAATAATAATAAATAAAAGCCTTAAGTATATACTCTGATTAAAATCTCGACGCGTTTTATATACCCGACGACAATGTATCGAGTATAATATTATTATAGTCGACGTACTTACAATTATTATTATTTTATTGATAACTATTATAACTTATACGCGTTACAGGTGTTGACGTACGCATAATCGTTGTAAAACGAGTTTTGTCGTCTCGCACCAGTTTCGGATTCGAGTTTTGACGTGGATTGTATTTTATAATATAGTACCTATATCGGTATAAATATAAAATATAGAAAAAAATATCGTATAAATTCTTCTAATATAACATATTTATACAAAATTAATAAATTGTTGTTGTCGACTTGTCACCGTGTTCATATCTCTTCCTTTGTAATGCAAAACGATTTTCCAAATATTTGTTTCGGTTGGAAATTTCGTTTTCCTCGTTTAAAAATATCCCTTCACCGTCGTTTGAATTTTTTTTTATTTTTCCCTTCGAGCAATTTTTATAGTAGCCTATAGGTAGGTACCATAACCGAGTGCATAATAATAAAATATTTATATATTATTCGATTTGATTTTCCATTTTTATCGTCGTTGCGTTATTAATATAATAATAATATTATTATTCCTTTTAAACGAAATCGCTCCTGCAAATGTTCATTTTTGTCCCGAGGGCGAGGCGGGCATGCCACATATTCTAGTCGATCACGCATACGGCGAACAAAGATCAAAAGCTTATAATAATATTATAATATATAGGTATGGGATATAATAATATTATTAAGAAATCGTTTTCGAACAGAGTGTTTATTTTAATATTTTTTTTTCGATTTTTCGTTTGATTACCCTCGTTCGTTTGTGTGAGTTTTGGATTTACTGGTCCTGAAAAATGACGAAAGAAACGAAAACTTAAGAATTGAATTTCGCGTGCATTTCCCTTCGTCCCTGTCAATATATATATATATATATATATATATATATAAGCTTTATATTATTATTCAAAATGGTTCATGCATCCTCGCAGTTTGCAAATTATTTGCGTATTATAATATAAAATTGCGCGTATAAAAATATTTTGTTATTAATATCAATATAAAATAATATTATTATCATCAAATTCACTATTTATGCACGTGTATGCGTTTTATCAAATATTCATAGACGGCTCGATGGACTACTATGGTAGAATAATGTAATAATAATAATAATAATAATAATAATAATAATAATAATAATAATA
>JAIUCT010000022.1:8553493-8563520 GCA_021307375.1 Tetraneura akinire | reverse complement strand
ATTATTATTATTATTATTATTATTATTATTATTATTATTATTATTATAATGTATGGCAGTGCAGACCATAATAATATTATTGTGTATAGGTACAACAGTTGACGGTCCAACGATTATTATAATATATTATATTTTTCGGTCCAGTAAAATCTAATAATATATTGTAATTGAATTCGTCAAAAACGATCGATTCAAATATTTTATAAATCGATTCTTAAAACAGATAAATATTATATTAATATATTATAATAAAGTGATTGGGGTGTATTTTTTTTCTATCGGTAACATAATATTTCTACTTACACTATTTGTGTGACGTTATAATAATAAAGTTACGACTTACGAATCGGATAGAAATGTTATCACTTTTTATCAGCCTAATGATAATTGATAATTATAATATTATTATTAATTAATAATATTCGCAATATACATTAAAATTTATAACGTCTTGTAAGTAATGTACCATTCCTAATATATATATATATTATGTGCATTCTTTAATATTATATATTACTTAATACTTATTATTAGTTTATTACATGATATCAATGATATTTTATGATAATTTTCCGTCAAAATCGTATATACCTATTATACATATACCTATACGAAATACGAGTATACTGCAGGTACATCAGAATATAATCGATATGTGAGTTGAGGAACTAATATATACGTAATATGGCGTATACAGAGTGATACAGGAAGTTGTGTTAAGAAAATGGCGTATACGCGAGTTTATTTGTATATTATACTATTTTAACTAGGATTTTTAATATAGTTCTGTATGAAATATTGTACTTAGATATTATTATGTGTGATTCGACCTATAATATTGTGTATTGTTTCGTATAAAATACGCCCCAAGTCATATTATATACATATAGGTATAGCAGTATATATATAATATTATGGTAAATACTAAAATACATAAGAAGACAATGTTATACGAAAGGGGAGTTTTCTGTGATAGTAATAATATAATATGTAATGATGAGATTACCCGCAGGTGGCGATATGCTTGAACGGTTAAAGAGGGATGGTCCGAGGTGACGATATTATAACATAATATTATAATATACATATAAGATTTATTATGATAATAGATACCTATATACGATACGTTCACAACGCCATGCGCATTATATCGTTTCTCAGATCGTGCATTATGTAATTATTATCATAACTACCTACTATTATAGTAAGAGTGTGTTTAGTTTATAATAATATTTTACAGATCGATTTCCAATAAAATAATAATATTACGATCTGTGATGGTCGTTGATGCGTATATATTATATGCATTTAAATGACCAGTTTAAAAATTAACATTTCTTATCGCTATGCGCGTATATAAAGGAAAATTGGCGGCGATTCGGGCACTCGTGATATATACATATACGCAACAAAGTATAGGTATAACAATAATAATAATAATATACATAACCTCGGTATAAAATATGATTATGATCGCGGTATATATGCCGGTACAATAATATTGTATACCAGCGGTTCCCAACTTTTTTAGTTCCGCGGACCACTAATTTTGTAAAAAAATATTTGAGGCCCACCCATAGCATACCTATATACGTTTTCATTAAATTAAAATATATATAATATATATATATATACATGTACATATATAGTTATTAGGAATAAAAAATTTTTAAATTTTTTAAAAAAGAACAATTTTTTATTAAAAAAAAACTTAATTCAACTTTATCACAAGATAATCAGAAATAAAACAAAAAATATATAATAATATTATTTTAAATATTTATATATTATAATATTGAATATTATACCTATTGCTCGCGGCCCAGTACCATGCTGCTCGCGGCCCACAAGTGGGCCGCGGCCCATGGGTTGGGAACCGCTGTTGTATACATATGCGATATTCGCGACGACCGTGTCCGTTTTGGGTGGTCGCGAATCGCTATGTGATTTATATGAATGAGTTTTATTAATATTATATAATATTTATCGCTCGGTACCAAGTGATAACTTCTCTTCGAATTTTTGACGTGTATTAGGTCGTATTATACAGACGTATAAATGAAAAATTATTTACGACTGATACGAAATATTATACAAAATCAACGTGCGAATAATAATAATTATTTTATTATTATCGAAAAACGAAACATAAATACATATTATAAAATATTATCGAGAAAAACAATACGGCGATCGTTAATGATTCAGCGAATCAGCGCCGGTGGTCTTAACGATAATCAGAACACGCTGCAATTATTATATTATAATTTTATTCGTATATAAAGTTACGATAGTTTTTTTGGCGTCTTTTTTAGCGTAAAACACGCATAACATATCAAAATGTGATCGATATCACACATTCACACGAAGTAATTATATTTATTCTTCAAATTTTTAGAATAATATTATTTAACTCGTTATAATATTTTGTTTACACGACACGTTTGACCGAAATCCCTAGAAGATATTCCCGATTTGTCATTGAAATATTATACGCGAATATTTTAACGATGATACGTCTATAAACATAACCCATATAAATGTATTTCCAATTAATCGCATCATACATTCATACACACCTGTATTGGATATTTTGTCAAGTCAAACATGCTCAAATTACTAACAATTATTATAATAACATTATATAAATTGTTGTAACTGATGACGTACGATATTATGTTGGTTTATATAATATTATTATTCTGTATTAAACACTTTAATACTGTGATGGCGAACAGAATATTATATACGTTACGAATAAAATCGAGATTTTAAAATTAAAAAATTAAAAATAAATAAAAATAAATTGTAAATAATTCTGATTCAAATTTAAATTAATAATATAATACAGGAGGCTACGCGTATAAAAATAGATTTATTATATATGAGTGAATACTTTAGTGAATAATTTAGTATATACGAATGAATGATATATTTAAAATAAACGTATTTATAATATCACGTCTTTAAAATAATAATTTAGCGCCTTTTAGTACCTATACGTTATTAGTTTATTACAAACCGCGTAAGGTAAATATTAATATTATTATTATTTTGATTTATTAAAACACCCGAAGTGTGCTTTCAATAATCACCGGTTTATATATATAATAATATAACATAAACACCTCACCGGAACATTTTGCATCATTAATCATCGAAATGCGTATTATTATTATTATTTTTTTTTTTTTATTCCATAAAACGAGTTTTTACTGTATATTATGTTACAAAAAAATACGACTATAATAATATTATGACGTGTATAGTTCGTCGGAAAAATTGATTAAATGTGGAAATAATAATCGTATATACTAAAAATAAATAAACAACCGTTTATTCGCCATGTAAATAACATCAATGTTTGTTACGAAACGGTCAAAATGATTACGAACAAATTCAACCTTAAATATTGTATAAAATCGTGAAATCACTACGGTTCAGTGAAAATACGACGTACATTGCGATGCAGCCTTTCAGCGTTTCAGCGATTATTTGATTGAATTTCTCTTTGTAAATTTATAAATGATTTTATACATCGAAACTCGAAACTCGAAATACCGAATTATTTTTAAATTAAAATTAAACTTTTAAACTATTTCTTCCGAGCTTTTCGTCGTATAGTTTGAACATAAATAATAATATACGTTTCGATCCCGATTACGGGAATGCCGTCGAAACTATAACAACTATTATTTTATTAAAATAACTTCCTTACCATATATACAATATGTATAACATTACCTATATTATGTAATATTATAATAAAATCAACGTTTATAGTTTTATACTATATAGACATTGGTACTCTTCTTCTTCTTCTTTTTCTTCTGTGACTTCGGCTTTCAAGACCACGTCGGCCACCAAATTTCACTCCATGTTTCCTATCTATGGCTAACTCCTTCCAATCCATTTCTGGTTTTTAAATAGAAGACATTGGTAATCACCATATGCTTTTTATTTATTTTTTTTCGGGGATTTTTTTATTTCAAAAAGAAAAAAAATCATTTTAATAACTCATTTTATTCGTATTTGAATATACGTGTTATCATTGTTTTCGATGCGTGTATATAAACGCTCGAGTACAATAATATAATATATTTATAATAACGTTTCCAACTATTGTTATATTATTGCAATCGTCTTCGTTTTTAAAATATATTCAGTATATTATTATTGTAATGTACCGTACGTCGATAAATAAAATATGAGGAACGCGCGTATATAAATATAAAATGTTATATTATAAAGCAGTTGGTTCGCGAAATAAGAAAAGGGGGTCATCGTTTTTCGTCTCACAGGTCATCTTGCACGTGTGTTCGGGGGCGCGTTTGAAAATTCCGTCGAATTCGGTAAGTCGACCGAGGTATAAATCGGTCGATGAGGAGCATATGGGGATAGAATACAGGTATATATATTAAGGTATACTGTGGTTTGTTTTTATACGTGTGTACGATCCGCTAACCATTGTTTCACAACCGTACGTATTATGTTGGTTACCTAATACATATTATTATTATTCCGCATTAGTCCGTTTGTCAGCTACGGAATTTCGGCGTGTCTTTATAGGACGATCGCGCCCCCCTCCTTGCAGGAAGACAACCGGTTGCGGAAAACCGCTTCCCTACCGTAAGTCAATCGATCGGTTACTTTTTTATTTATTTATTTTTTTTTCTTTTTTTGCGCACCCGTTGTCCTTTGTCCCAGAAACGCCTAATAAATTTGACAGACGCCTGTTGTACAAGTCATTGTTTGCAAATGCCCGTGTCGGTAAATCCACCCAGTGGTCATCGTATGGTTTGCACGCACATATAGAGGTTAGACGCGTCGTCGCACGTATGATATGGCGTATATTTTTATAAAGTATGCAGAAATAGTTATTGTCTTTGTACGCGAAACTATAACTATATCGATATGCTTACATAATAATATAATACATAATATATACAATGTCTTTGACGCCAACTTTGTCGTGTGAGCGACCCATAAAAACCTAACTCGTGTTCCTTTTCTTTTTCCCGAGTGTTCGCCAAGTAGGTACCACAACAATATAATACCAATTAATATATAATACGTATTATACCGCGGTTATATTGCATATAAGTTTAGATCGGATTGTCGACTTACCTATATTATTATTATTATTATTTCTCGTTATTATATCGTATATTATACCACGCCACGTATGTCTGTGGACAGATAATGTTTAGCCGTAATATTTTATTATTCGACCGTCTTCCATGTCGTATTATATTATGTATCGAGAGATGGAAAAGAAAGACCTCCGAAGTGACGCGCGCGACCCCGTGGGAAGTCACGCGCGCTCCGTGACGCTATATTATATACCTATATCAGAACGAGACAAGATATAGAAGAAGTCTTATAGAAAAAATAATGTGCAGTCACTTTTGGATCTCGCGGGGTCCGTTGCAGAGGTGGACACACTGTCGACCGATTGATATCACAGATAACAATATAATATAATATCCCGCGATTCGGCAGTTCGTATAGTTTTAGATCTCCCTAAATCTATTATAAAATAATATTTTTCAAAACTAACGTCAGGGAAAGGGAAGGTTTTTTTTTTTTTGTTGTTGTTGTACTTATTCGATATATCGTACATACCATAACCTCGGTTTAATACTATAGGATTATATTATAGCGATCGCGCGAAAATTACGTTTCGCGACTTTCATCGGCGATTTCTTAAAATAATTTACTCTTGCAATATAATATATAAATATATAATATAATATTATTGAATATATTATTATTATTATTATTATTACTCATTTAAAGTTTTTCCGCATTTTCCTTATACTTGTATATATAATATACAATATATACACGTATATAAATATTTCCAAGTAGCAGAATTGGAGTTTTACGCTTTTCGAGTTGTTTGCGATATTAAAACGGTCGTTAAAAACTAAAAGACCCGTAGTGTTCCTCTTCAATGAAATACTATACGTATATATATAATACAATATGCGCTTTTTAGTAATATTATCCATCAATATTGTTTGTTTATTCTCTCCCAACAAAATTATAAAACTTACGTTCTCAAACTACATGTTAGAAATGGAAATATATTATATTATATATTTACCACCATTTGTTTAAATTAAAACCGTCCGAATAAAATGTAAAATACTCGTCTTATTATATTGTTATTCGCGGAAGACAATATTGTTTTGAGTAAAAATTATATTGTTATAAACTCCTCGTAATTATGATAATATTGACTACCTATAAAATCCATCTGATCGACGGATATGTGTATTAATACATATTTTAATTATAAACTTGGCGAAGGATAAATTTAATTATTATGACGTATTGTATGTATACCGTATATATACATAAATTTCACATTGTTTATCCAGACTTCGGAGAATATAAACTCTAATTACGCTCACGATATGCGTACATTAAATAATATTTCGACGAAACATATTTTGTACCTAGATACTATAAAATAGCGGTTTACTCGAACGGCGTACCGTAAAACGATCGATGTTTTTTTTCGTTCGTCCCACGCGATGGTTCAGCCTGTTCTATAATATTATATTAAGTGTATAATATATTGTGTATTATAAATTTATAATATTCGATCGATTTCCAAAACTATATGGACTATCGCTCGTAAATAAAACGAAAATATTATACAGGGTGACACGAAATACTAGTAGTGATTTTTTTGAGAGCTTCTGTCGCGTATTGCAAAGCCACCCTGTATATGCGATCGGTACGAGTTAAAATATATAGAGCTTATACCTATAATACACAATTTGTCGAGTCACCACCGCAAACACGCCGTTCGAGTGACTCCTCGAATCAAGTCTCTATTCAAATTTCCAAAGGACTGCAGCGACAACGTATAAGTACCACGGTATACTAATCGACATATAAAAATATAATAATATTATTATTATCGTATGTATAGACAGAAATAATTTTAAGGAACGTTTTGTATTTTTTATTATTATTATTATTAATATTTTTTTTTTTTTTTTTTTTTTTTTGTATAAATTTTCTATTCGTTTTATCGTTGTTGAATAACGTCAGTCCATCGTTGACGTGGTCGCCGGTCGGACGTCGGTTCGTTCACCCTGTTATAATGTGTGTAAACATAGATAATAATAATATCATGATGGTCTATATGGACGACTGCACAACGTCTTTGAACTCAAAATTTAAATATAATAATTAACAAATAACACGATTTTTGTGTGTAGATCATTTTTTATATAATTATATATTTTTGTATATGTATATATAAATTATTATACACCGACTTTTTAGTCGTTCGACTCGACTCGATTATGATTTAGATGAAAATCTATAAAACTTAAAACGCGCTCGGGTGTGTTTTTTTATTGCACAAACAATATTTTTTATACGATGAAATATCGGTATATTATTTTGTTTTTTTTTTATTTTTTATTTGCTACAGCACAACAATACCGAACTCTTTTATATACTATAATACGTTATAGTCATACGTAGATAAAACAATATGTATTTTGTATTTTAGATAAATAAATAATATTTACAAGACTCTTCGTTCTAAATGTAAATAATGTCATATATACGCTCGTGTTTTCTTCTTTCGCTTGTATCAAAATTATTATTTCGAGTATTTTCCGAGCACGCCACAAGTAAATTCTTTTATATCCTATTATACTTCCCGTAGTGTATTATATAGTTTATTATATACTTAGATAGTTTACAAAAATAAAAAGACACGTTTCGTCGTTAAACTGTGTGTAAAGTAGGTATTATTTGTTCTATTATAAAATCGACGATTTTTTCATATTTTATCATGAAGTTAGGTTAGGTTAGGTTAGGTTAGGTTAGGTTAGGTTAGGTTTTTATCATTTTATATTTCATCCACATATTGCATAATTAGTAATTTATATTAAGAAATTATAATTTTTTTTTTACTATTGTTACTACGGTTATTGGAATTTAAATGTATTTACCTTTTTTTTTTTTTTATATATATATTCACATAAAGGTAGGGCTCAATTCGTATATTAAAAAAATAGTTGAATTGATTAGTTGTGTTTTAACATTTATTTGTATCTTGTCTAAATGTTTTATTTGTATAGAATATTACACGATACATTTGTGAAACTCAATATTTTTTGTATATTATATATAATACTATAATATATTGAAATATATTAATAATAATAAAATTTAAATCGTGCATAGTTAAATACTTTATATTGTGTATATATTTGTTTTTTTTCTTTTTGCGCTATTATTCTTCTCTTATTCGTTGTAATAATTATATAATGAAATTTTCCTCTAGGTGTTATCGCCTATACCGCTATATAATATAAATTATAACCTATAATTATTTTAGGTGTTAATATTAAACAACAAATAAATTATTAGTATTAGTCATAACAACGCGCGTATAGTCCAACTGACAAGCGTAGTAAAAGATTTCACAATGGATCCCGAACCGGTCGTATCAACTTTTATCGATTTTTTCCTCCTTTTATAATATTATTATATTAACGAGTGACGAGTCGTCTATAACGTTGTGTTTAATTATATTTAAACAACTATCCGAATGTTTTACTATTTGGAAATGCAGCTACTTCATAATGTATAATATGTTATGCGTATATATTTATGCGTTACACGGATTGACAAACAATAATTATAAGTCTACAACACGACGCGTATACTGTACAAGTCGGATAGTAGTATATAAAATTTCGATTTGAACGATATAATATTATTATTATTGTAATATATTTTAATATACTAATACGATCACGATGAAAATGAAAAAAAATTGTTGAGCAATAATCATTATTTTAATATATTATTGCGTTTAATTGGAATTTCGTATTTTGATGGTATTATATAATAAGATTATGATAAATCTGTTCGTAAGATGATATGAAATATACACTCGTATGTTTTGGAACGCACAGCAGTATAGTATAAACTTATATGTAATTTCTTAATAATTTTATTATTTTACACACTTGCAAGTTCATTTATAATATTATACTTTATACGTACTATGGTATTTTTGTGGGTTTGTTCTATCGTGTTTTCACGTCCTCCGTGAACTAACCACATATTATAATTCAATATATTATATAATATTATTTTCTTTTACATTTCACGTGTCACGTCCTTATGGGCAATGACATTTAACATTTAACGTTTAATTCTTAGGCAGCTGATGGATCGTTATTATCGTTAGTTTCGTTGTCAAAATATAACGATCACTGTATATTTCATATTATATTTGTTGTGTTTCTGTAAATTATATTATAAATCATGAAAATTATACGATCGATAACGTCGAATTTATAATAATTGCGTTGTTTTTAAATTTTTAACGACGACGAGATGTCGCATAAATTAGTAATAAGAATAGTAAATAGGAATAGTTTCCGACCGGAAAGTATAATATATGAAATAATATTTAATAGTAAAAAAAAAAAACTTAATTTCATATAATTATATCTTATAAATAATATATAATTTAATAATAAGTATAATTATTATTATTATATACGACTACGAAACATACTCGTTGCGTAAAATTTGCTTAAATTGAATAATTAGCAGGTTTATAAACTGAAATGTGTTTGGTGTCACATAATTGGTTTTTGTTTTCTATTATGTATGTGTAAATAAAGTACACATGTTTGAGATTAAAATATATTCAAGTTATGCGTGCAAACGACATTTTTAATAATATATATTATATTATATTGAAAATAAACAATTCGCGGTGCTTCTTTCGTAGAATTTAAATTAAACATATTGTGCGAACTTAACTTCTTGTGTACATACTCCGATGATTTTCTCGTTAAAATTATTACGGCGGACCTAAAATTTACATTTTATATTTTGAAAATTCGTATAAAAACAAGAGAAACGCGAAATTAAAACGCTGCGTTTAACAATGTTTGATTTATATTATTTGTATTTTATATTTATATTATTATTATTATTATTATTATTATTATTATTATTATTATTATTA
>JAIUCT010000022.1:8543477-8553483 GCA_021307375.1 Tetraneura akinire | reverse complement strand
TATTATTATTATTATTATTATTATTATTATTATTATTATTATTATTATTATTATTATTATTATTATAATCCATCGCATCATCCAACTCCTCATACATATTTATATATAAGTACTCGTATTTGTGTTATTTTTACCATTGCCATTATTATTTTTTCAAACTACATCACAAATTCACAATGTTTTTTTTTATTTATTTTTTACCGAAATGGTTTTTTTCATTTTTATTTTCTCGTTATTTTACGAAATAAAGCATATTATTATTTCTATGATATTGTTATTTTCCTTTTTAACGCACTTTCATGTTATATAATATAGGAAATTTTACAAAATTGTTTTTTCATCATCAGCGACGATAATAATTATTTATTTATTAATTTTGTATGCGCGTATAACTTTTTAATAAATGAAGTTTTATTATTTATAATTAACTACCCATTAGTTGTGTTTATATATACATAACTTAACTCTTCTATATACGGTTCGTAGCCAAATTAATTATATCACCGTTTATAACGCGCAGATAATTTATATAGTTTCATAAATATTTAAAAGAATTTACAAAAAATAAATAAAAAAAACAATTAATTAACTGAAACTAGATCACACCGTTTTTTTTTTTTTTTTTTTTTAAATAAAATAAAATAAAAAAAACGTATAGATTTACGTATTTAAAATATTCTCGCGTATCGTATTGATTTATTCACCGGACAAAGATGGTAGGTATGTTCAACGTGTATTTTTCTACTCGCAGCAATTTACAAACATATTAATCAAATTTGTAATTTCCTGTCGCTCGTTTATTTTACTGCTGAGAAAACCCTATACGCATGCGGTGGCAACGTGAAATTGTGAACACTGTCACTGTTTTAATTCGGTACACCTGAAACTAACCTGAAACCCAAACGTGATGATATCACTCTTGATTTTTGACGCTGTATTATTTTTTGTATAGTTAATTTATAGAGGAAAACGCGTTGTTCCATATTATTATTCTGTATTTATATAATATGCCTATGATTATAACGTAATAGTATAGTTATCGTCTACACTTAAAACGTATTTTAAAAATAATTATTTATATAAAATATTAATTTCATCATAAACGCATATAAATATAATGCATGACGTCGTATAATAAATTAACGACGGTATGATATTGTACGTTTTAAATTAATAATATCATATGCTTACATATTATTTTATGTGTATTCATTTTTTCCGTCACACGGCGCGAGTGTATTATTAATTAAAATAAAAAAGCGACCAATAAATAATATTAAAAGTTATACGCGTTATTTCGTGATTTATATAAATGTAAATATAATTTTCATATTTTTTTTTTTTTTTGTTTTATTTAAATTTAAAATAATTTAAATTTTTCGTATTCTAAAAAAAAAAACATATTATACAATATCGCAATAACGTGTATATAATTAATTTGCTGTTTTTTATTTTATTTTATTTTTTTTTTTATTCGGTATACGTATATAAAATTTATTATGTACGATACATAAGCAGTTCTTCTCACGAGATAAATCATAATTTTTATTTTTCCGTATTTTTATACGAGTTTATTATTTAGAAAACCCGAATGCATTGCACACACACACACACACACACACACACACACACACACACACGTGCGAGTCAGAGATGTTTGTGATGCTGCGTTCAAATGCCTGTCTCGATTTAATCTATCCTCGTCTCGAGAGTTGCTGGAATTTAATTCCGGTGCCTTTGCTCGTCGTCCGACCCCCCTGGATCCGACTGCGCTTCAGAGAAAAGAATTTGTTTATTGCGATCGGTTTTGGAGACGAGACAAATTGGTTTCCTCGGATTGTAGAATCGACGTCTGCTGTAAAGCTCGTCCATTCCGATAGTTCGTAAAAATAATACGTCGGGAAAATAAAATAATATTAACGTTTTTCCCCCCTCTTTCTACAAATTTTCATCGCATTTCACATGTTACACTGTATAATAATAAATAATATAAAGATACAAACTGCCTCCGGGACGCCGCCGCGGACGGAACAAAAACCCACGTGTTCCGCTTGAAAACTCTGTCCTTGGATTGTCATGTCGTCCGATGACATTGAATTTTATTATAATATTTATATAATATAATAAACTATATATTATTATTATTATTATTTTTTTTTTCAATCAAAATATTTTATTTTTTTAAATTCTTACCGGTCACATCACACGCCATACGCATAAGCTATACAGTAATAATGTACGTGCACTCATACATCACGCACACGTAAACGTTATAGACAATAAACCATTGATTTCAATTTAACGCTTTAATTCCGTTAAGCTTATCTGTAATATTTTTATTTTATTATTTTTATTGTATTATTCTTTTACACGAAAAATACCGTATTTCAACGTTATAAAACACGTCGTATATTATTATTATTATTATTATTAATATACTGCGTAGGCACAGTACCCGAGTATAGGGGAACAATGATAATATTATATACCTATACCTAGGTATCCGCACTTACATTCAATATTATAATATTCAAAATATAAATTTTACAATAATATTATGCGTATTTTAAACGATATCGAGAATTTATATTGGTTTTCGAAACGGTTATTTCATGTCATTATACACGTATATTGCAATATACAGTAGGTACCTTATTATCACAATATTAAATAATATTTTTATTTAGAAATAATATTTTTTATATAGGTACGTTCTTTTTGTGGTTACGACGAATTTACCCACTCAGTTTACTCGTTAAAATTTCACCATCCCTTATGAAATATTTTCAAAGATGATATTTTTATAACACTAATAATCGGTATACCATAATACAGGTAGCAGGTACCATTATATTTTTATAAGTTTTAATTGTTATTGACATATTTTATAAAGTTTTCTTACACGAAGTTTACACTCTTATACGTTTACTTTTTTTCCGTCAAACGTATATGGGTAATTATTATATACTAGGTAATAGTAATTGACTCAGATATAAAATAATTATTATCCCTTATAAGTTTATTTTTTCCAGTTATTCAAATAATTTTCTGATTGTATACGTAATACGTATATTTTCCAATGTTATAATTTATAATATATAGTAAATAACATAATCGTATACATTTCAACGTTGAAACCCCCGATTTATTTCAATTGCATTTTAAAGGTTTTCGATTACCTTGCACGCATACATAATATAATACAAATCGGAAATGGAAATCCTCAATTGTTTTTTTTATCCCATTATAGGTATGTATACGGACGTATTTTGACCGCTTCTATTGACCTCGGGGAATTTCGTTGCATTTAAATTGCTGTATATTGAGTGTTCGTATTATAAATTTATATTTTACACAGCGACTTTCATCCTGAGGGGATGGGGTGGATTATTCTAAAGGTTGCGATGGGAATTTTGTTTAATATTTCGCCGGACATCTACGGAATTTGTAAAACAAATTTAAATAGAATATAGAAATAGTAATCCAACTATTTCAATATCACGTCCGCGGATTTTTATTTGTACATAATGGTGGATAACATAACATAGATAAAAATATTTGGATCGTTTGTTGAAAAATAATATAGTTATATGTATGTAACACCAACGGTCTTCTTATTTGATTTATTTTCAGTTTCGTTATGTTACACGAAGGACAGACGGCAATGTAAATACCGGCATGACAATTATGTTGCCTATGCGGGCGCACAAATATTTTTTACGTTTTTTGGGCGTTTTTTCTTTACGCCTGAAAACGTGAACCGCGTACCGATTCGAATGGTCTAAATCTCTAAATGAATATCAATAATATTGGTAACTGCGGTTACTGTGGCGGTCACCCACGTAAAAACGTCGTTTTATGATTGGTGGAAGGATGTGATGAGAAATATCCCGGTTTCCTCGTTTAACATTTTGCATATCATTATTTTTTCTCTCCACGAACCTGACACGCGAACGTCATTCGACCACGAACGTAATCGGGATATATTTTATGTATATAGTTTTTATATTTTTTTCATTTCGTTTTTCGATCGTCTTCACGTTCGTCCGTTAAAATAAAATATAATATTTGTATTATTATTATTTTTCTTCCCTTGGATAAATTGAACACAATCACAATGCAAGTTTATCGTCGATTCTGTACGTCTTACAACCTATAAAATAATATTATACTATTATGACTCGCAGAAAACGGGTAGACGGGGAAAACAATATTGTAGGAATATAATAATTCATCGTATCGCGCATTATACATATACCTCGTATATTATAAATAAAAAAAATATGTTTTTTTTTTTTTATGAAAATTATAATTTTCATAACCGATTGGTTTTGGATTCGGTATATATGTATACTCGATTTATCATCACACTAGGGTTATGGGAAAACGGACGTGAGACTTTGAGTGCTTGCATATGGTAATTCATAATAAGAACATAATATTATACAATATACGGAATGATCAAAATATCAAAATCTATAACCTATATCGAGACTACACATGGGTATTATAACGTTTTCGTAGTATTTTTTTAATATGAAATTATAAACTCCCTGTATTACACACAACACGCAGCTACATGTAATATTTCATAGTGTATATAATTTATAATTTATAATACAACACGTGGTCGGCGAAAAATGATTCCAGTTAAACATAATATATTATGACATTATATAAAATATAATATTAATAATAATAATAATAATAATAATAATAATAATATGCTTTCGGCGTTCTTAATTATGCTTTTATTTTATATATTATACATATTTAGTCAATGCGCTTGCGCACGTGGTTTTTAGTTTTAGTCACTATCGGTGGGTATCTACATATATTATATAATATAAACGTTAAATAACCAATTGAACCGTAATAATTATTGTATTTCGAGGGTTGAATACGAGGAGGGCGCCGTAGGGTAAAATGTAAATCAAGTATTCTGCAAACAACCCCTATGTTATGCGTGATATAATTTTTCCCGTTAAAGCGCAATAGAAAGATCTACCGAAGGGGATTGCGCGGAGAAGATGTGTACGCTGGTCGATACAAAGCGAGCCACGTTCTAGGTACTGGTTCTTATAATAATAAACTAAAATAATGTATAGACGAAAAACAATATTTTACGAAAACATCCAAAACGGTGTGAATATTAATTTATTTTACCATCGAAATGTGTGCATTTTGAGAAAGAATAATCAACCCTCTTCTCTTTCTTATAATTATAGTCGACGAACATAAATCCAGGGGAAATAAGATACTTTTAGAATTTTTATCGTGTAATCCAATATTCGACTTACGAGTATTATTTTAGGTACTTATACGAATTTTGGTTTAGAGCGAATGGACTGAAAACAAAATTATTTTCATATAAAATTATAAAAAAACGTTTGATTTATTCTTTTTTTTTTTTTTATGAGCGAATATAAAGTTTTAATTGAGTATGGTCAATGAAAACGTTTCGGATCGGTCAAAAATGGATTTGGTACACAATCTCAAAGGTACTTGTACCTTTAGTAAAGAAATAAATAGTCGTTATTCAAAATGTTAAAACGGAACTATAATCACATTTTAATATGTCAAGTTAAAATGGGCGTATTGGTATTAACCATGGGAACCGTTGGTCATAATTTGTCTTACGCGTACAGTGTAATAATAAATAATAATTATCACGAGTAGGTAGGTAGATTTATTTTTAGTGTGATAAAGATAATATTAACGTTTACAACAAATACATTTTACTTTGACGTCTTATTTTTTCATTTAAATAAATAATAATCCTTAAAAATGTATAATATTATAATGTGCTCGTCGAAATAATAACTAACGCCTATTACTTGTCCGCTCGTCGTTTCAAAGTTATTATACAAAATAAATTATATTTTAATTTTAATTATTATTATTAAAATTAATAATTATTATTATACCGCAGAGATGAGGGCTACGGTATATAATTTGTAGAAATAATAATAAAGTTATATTATACTTTCGTATATATTATTTATTTGTACCGATCAACGCGTTTAATGAAGTTTAATTTTGCCAGCAATTATAAAATATAAAGAAACTTGTTTACACATTTTCCATCGTATAACTTTTCATAAACTACGTATTAAAAAAATTGATTATATATTTTTGACGGTCTGACTTCGTACAAACGGCGTATGTTTTTAGACACGATAATATAAGTTGAAATTTAAAAAAGATATTTGGAATTTTCGATCTAGAACTGTAATTTTTATAAGTGTACTCGTATAGTCGTATGTACCTATATATAATACGTAATGAGTAAATCGACTTAAATACCAAAATTTTTTTATTTTCCATTTTCTTTGCGAACAATCGAAGAATTTTTCGTTTCTATTATGTTTCGTTCCGAACAATATTACAATATTAAATGTGGAATATACGAGTTATACTCTGCAGGTTTTGATAACTATAGAACAATATTTATATATCGTTAAAGAAAACTAGCTCTATAACTTATCATTTTGCGTACAGAAGGATGCAGATCTCGAAATTTCGTAGTAAAAAGATAGTGAGGATCACGTAAGTTTTTTAATTATAACGTCTGTCTCTCTCTATAATAATAATTATAATAATTAATATAAATAGTATATTATAGGCACTGAGACCAAATTAAAAAATTTTAACAATATGATCCTATTATATATTATATTTAATCTTTTTCTCCAATTTTTTTTTTATATATTCGTAATATTCCCCCATTAGTCGCTTCTTGGATGCCTCAATACACTTCTTAAAAAAGTCGAAAATTTAAATTTTGTTCGTCTAAAATCGCGATTATTCAAAAAACGACCGTAACAAATTATTAGTTAGTGTAAAAAAATAAAAGTATTCTTTATATAAAATGTATAATAAGATAAAATATATTATCTCAACATTATACATATTATAATACAATAATTTAATCGCCAGCGTTAAATAATGATTCTAAACTAATATGATTTATTATTATTTTAACGCGGTAACACGTTTTTTTCCCTATGTCTTTGAGAAGTGTAAGCATAATATTATAATAATCGTTATATTATTATAACAGAGTGTTATAATATGTTACACTCCCGTCAAGAACGAGGGAATAAAAATATTTGTCTAAGGTCCTGTCGTCGTCGTCGTAGGACGATGATATTAATGCGAATTTAACACGCTAACAAACCTTCGCGTCGCCGATCACTTTTCAATAATATCCACGTGCGTATATATAGAGTTATCCGTCGAACCGATTTATCGTGAAATCGCAAATCGCGTGATCGCGTTACGACATTATTACACCTTATATGCAACATGTGAAATGTGCCTACACTATTATAGCACGTCACGGAAAATTATTATACACGCATAAATCCGCAGAAACGTGTGCATTTAGTCGTACGTATTTATTATAAATATACATATTATAAAAATATTTTATTCCCGAAGCCGTATATAATATATACCATAATATGATATTATAATATAGAATGTATACAGGGCGTGTCAAATCCTCGTGAAACCTTCTGTATATTGTGTATTTCATGTTATTATATATTTATCTTTCCACTTCCACTTTATTATTTTATACGTGTATACCTAACATCGTATATTATTTTTTTTTACCGCCTAACCAAACGTGTAATTGATGTTTTAAACATATATATATAATATATTGTTTATTTAAGAATTATATACAAATTTCTTTTCAATACATTTACAGATACTATATATTTGTTTGTCATATTAATAAGTATAATAATATTAAACGCATAGAAATGATTATGATTAGAATTGATTTGAATGAGAGATGAGTTAGACCTCGGTTGGTGTATTATATTTTATATACAATAGCGGAATAGAAGCTTATGTATATTATGTTTAAATTTAAAATACGAAGAGTATAGGTATAATATAAGAAATTTAAGAAACTAAGTTATGGTAGCCGACCTAAAAGTCAATATGTAAATTTAGTTGGGAACTATTCGGGGCATGTATATAGAAAATAATGGGCAATTGTAAATATCGGTGATTGTTGCTTAGATTTTTCTGAATTTAAATTGACGATTTTCATTGTGGACATTTGTGTTGTTGTAATCTTAAATTTAAAACATTGGATTAATATAATAAAAAAAAAAAGGTAAAATATAATGTTGTAAGTATGTTCAAAACGGCCCACGAAAATTTAAAATTTAAATTTTATCAAAGTTTTAGAAAAATCGATCCAAACGAATGTTTTAAATAAGAAAATATCGATTTATTAATAATAGATAATATATAGTAATAAATATATAATTAAATTAAAATTAAAATTGTAAAATAAAAAAAAAAAAACGGGTTTTCTCGTACAATATTATTATAAATTTATAAATTTATAATTTTATAAAGTTTAGACACGGGAAAAGTTATTTAAACGAACATATCATTATAATATAATACACGAGACGGCTATACCATTGAGCGTAAGTCACAATGCGAAGACGTATGTACGAGTATAATGGCGTAAGTCGAATACAATTTTCTCCCCCGCGAGCTTTTTACTTTATTTCGATGAAATGTAATAATAATATAACGGATATAATCGTGTGCGTTTATAAAGTATAGGTACTTTATGATATGAGCAAATCGAAAAACTTCACTTGTCCGCCGACCTGATTGATATACCCTCCGAGCCTTATGAAATCACGTTGCTCTCTCCATCATTCCGATCATTATAATAATAATATTATATAAACACAATCCTTTCGCTACGAGTTTTTATCTTATCACTTAATCGTATAATGATACTATATAGGTACACTATACACATACGCGTTGCATTTAATATAATATTTAATATTATTTTTCGTGTTGCAATAATTGTTCGTAATAAACACGACAGTATAAATATAACGTTTTTGGACAATATTTTACTCGACTACATTACATAATACGGGTTGAATATTCGTAAAATATTTGAAGCGTTATATACCTAGTATACAAATTATATTGTACAAAACAGTGCGACCCTCGAAGTTTAGTTTTTGGTCCGCAACATTTTCTTTTTTCCTGCTCGTTTAAAAGATGAGAACGTATTTCGTCTTACAATAATAATATATTATAATGATATTGTAACTTTATAAATATGGAAGCTCAGATTAAAAATAAATAAGTCTTTGCTCGCTCAATGTGGTTACGTGGTATGTTATATGCCTATACGCTACACGTATAATATAATAATATATATATAATTGTATTTTTTTATTTCTCGAAATTGATTAACTAAAAAGGGTTTCTTTAGTGTGAATAACTTCCGCCGGTTATCGCATTAAGAATTAAAATTTATGAATTTTGAAAAGGATGTTTATTTACAATAAGGAAAAAAGAACGTATAATACTATTGAATTAAATTATAAACAACAATATCACAAGCAGCCAAGAAGATATAATATTATATTGTAATCATGATATTATATAATAGTTTATGTCCAAAGTGTAAAAATTATCAGTGCGTG
The DNA here is from genome assembly GCA_021307375.1 of Tetraneura akinire. Taxonomy (NCBI): domain Eukaryota; kingdom Metazoa; phylum Arthropoda; class Insecta; order Hemiptera; family Aphididae; genus Tetraneura; species Tetraneura akinire. The sequence continues at coordinate 8,543,995 of JAIUCT010000022.1, read as the reverse complement.
ACTAACTATATAAAACATAATATTAAATATATACTTAATCAACGTAGTTAAATTTGTACGTCTGAAACGAATTTTTTGACGTGGGCAACAATATAATAATAATGTTATAGCGCGTTCGTATAACGAGATCGTTATTCGTTTGGTTTTTAACCATTACGCTGGTACAATTTATTCAGGTATATAATAATGTATACCTGGACTTGGGTTATAACCTTAATGTTTAGAATATATTATATATATTGTCGGCAAATGTGCGCGCGAACAGGAGGGCAGTGAGTAATTAAAACGTCAGGAGACGTTATACCCAAGAGATCCAAAACTACAGATATAATATTATAATGGTGGAAGCTGTTTTTCGTCCCTCACTCTGCTCTCTCTCTCTCTCTCTCTCGTCCGAACGGTAAGAATAATAATAATTATTATTATTATTAACAATATAAAGTATATGCACACAAGGCAATTCTCGATGTTTAATAATAATAATAATAATAATAATAATAATAATAATAATAATAATA
>JAIUCT010000022.1:8519200-8534076 GCA_021307375.1 Tetraneura akinire | reverse complement strand
TATATGAATATTATCGTATTTTATATATAAATATTTAGAGATTCGTGCCGCAGAGGAGAGAGAGATAGAGAGAGAGAGAGCGCGTATTATAACGAGTATTTAGTTGCGCGCTTGATAGATATTTTACATAATATTATTTGGTACGTCCCTTAGCCGTATTAATTAAAAATGGTTTCCGGTACAGGTGTATTTAAGTGTACGTTAAGTACTGTTTACCGCCGTATTTATATTATATTTTATACTCAGAAATAGTGATTATGGAATGTTACGAAAACTGTAGAAATTGCATATTTCATATGTCCTTTTACAAATATTATAAGCGTGTTATCTCAATTATTTCCGTATCTCGAAATAAATGACGCGTATAATATATAAATTTATAATATTATTCTCATTTTTACCGTAGGTACGTGAAAACAATTTACAAAAATTGTTCATAATTTAAGATTATTCGCTATATTGTATCATATTCAATTAGGTATGTGTATAATTTCCTACATACTTATTTTAAGGTTAGGCTATATTCTACTATTATTATTTAGTTTATCCATACGTATGGACTATACTAATATAATTTAATAACTTACGTTTTTCTGAATTTCGCATGAAACATATTGTTATTAGTAATAGTATTGGGTATGTTAAAACGAGGAAATTATAGAAAAATATGCCTTTAAATAAAATTTCGAATCCTACGTAGTATTATAAGCAGGTACGTATATATTATACAAGTCGTTGAAGTCATTTCGCTCGTGCTGGACAATAAAATAAAATTTTATTTTTATTTTTATATATAACGTGTTTTTGCACAATTCGAATGGGTATACGTCCTCCGTCTTGTATATATTATTACATACGTATACAATAATCTTTTTGAAATGTTTGTCTGCACGAGGGAAAATCGTTCCGTGAAAACTCCTACTGACGAGTCGGCGACGACCCAACCCTTTCGCGCGAACGACCGTCGAGCACGCGAAAGTTTTGTGTCAATATTATACAATAAATTACGAACTATATTATAATACGTATGTTATATACTGCGGAACCGTATGTTATTTGTATACTCGTCTCGGGCTGAGCATTGATCCGGATGAAATTCGACGGATTGTAATATTATACTCGTATTTTAATATATAATAATATAAATTATATATTTTTGTAAATTTTGTGATTTTTTATACAAACCGCATCGTTTGCGTCATAACGTGTGTTTTTATACCCGCGACGAATGTCATCGTTTCTTCACTCTCGAACGATTAAACTTTTGAGATTATACGATATATACGATTATGAAGAGTGGAAATATTATTATTTTTCCGATCCTGGTCGTATTATGACGGGAGAGAACGATTTCAACGCCGCAGAAACAAATCGCCGTTAAGAATCAATCTTCACACGGTTATAGAGGTTAGAATCGCGATTCTATGCGACATCGACATGTGCAATACTAGTAATATAATCGTATTATATTTAATAGTTGGACGATGCGATCTGTACGTTATTATTATAATATATTAGGTGCCACGAAAGGGTTGTCTCTCGAAATAGACGTGTCTACAGATCATAAGTCGCACCGTAGTCATAATGACGTATAATGTTATAATATGCGCCTCTCTAATTGACAGAAACGTTATTTTCAGCTATCTCCGAGTCGGTAAAATGACTCTTGACACGCGATACACTAATATTCACGCTGCCAGTTATATACAAGTATTATAATATATACTACGCGTATAAAAATAATACTTACCTAATACATATATATGCACAGAAAAAGATATAATTATATATTATTATTATTTTCGGTCGTCATAATCGCAGTTTTAACGTATATCTCTCGCGATAAGTATATAACGTTATCAAAAAGTTAGCTACTTTTTTTTTACGTTTCGTCCACCTTACGATTATTATATTTTATTTTTATTCATAATATAGAAGTTATAATTATTATTGTAATATTATATACGAGTATAATATTGTCAATACGCATATTATAATGTTTCTATAAAGGTTTTTTTCTCTCCTTATTCATTTCCAACAGAGCTATATATTTTCAAGTATGAATTTTAATTTTAAAATCGTATTCGTCCTATATATTATATATAAATATATGATGTTACCAACAGTACGATATTACACAGGAAGTACGCCGGTATATAATATTATTATGATCTATGTAGGTATCTTCGTAATTTATGTACATCGTTTAAACCTAACCTCAAATTAATTTTTCTGTAGTATTAGAAATAATAATATTACATTTTTATTGCACGCCTACACACACGTACTCTCGGCGATTATATTTTGCACATATTAAAACATAAATTTTCTTCACGGAATACAGTATATTATGTAATATATTATATTTTTATAACGCAGAATTACAAAAAAATTTAAAAAAATAAAAATAATATTTAAATAAAATAGTGGATTTAACGTTCGAGAATCGTATAATTATTATTTATTACCGTGCCTATATTATTATTATCATTATTATCACTATTATTATACGTATACATTGCGTATACAGAGTGTGTGCTTGTGTCAAAATATTTATTTCTATAATATCGAATGAATATTAAATTGATAATTATTACGATTATTATTATGACAAAATACTTGTATTATGCGTGTCGTTTATATTGCGCGTGTTTTTTTAAAAAAAAAAATTTGCATTATTCAATGTTATAAATTTATAATGTTATACTTTTGCTTTATTACACGTATTCATAATATGAATGCGGGCGACAGCGAGACACATTCCGGTCTTGTGAATTTATAATAACAGTTTATTCAGTCTGATCTATATATTTATGCGATTTCGTAACGTATATATTACATATTCATCGTATAATAATATGATTAATGTCGGAGCGATTTACATTTTTGAAAAAAAAAAATAAAAATAAATATTAACTCTTTCAGTGTTTCGCGACAACTTGTTATATTATATAATAATACAACACTATTATATATACGTGTTTTTATTCACCACGATAATATATATTATTTTTTTTTTTTTAAATATAAAACAAATTGACGTGCATAATTAAACATTTTAACATTATGCTGAAAACAAATACTCGTTTTTTATAGTTTATAATAATATAAAAATAATGTCCTTGAATTTATCCAACAATTTAAATTACATAATACAGAAAACGCAAGAATAAAATAATATTATTACACGCTGTAATGCTATTACCATGTAGGAATCAATATAATTAAAACGATAGTTTAATCTTTAATCCAAAGAAATATTTGGAGACAATTTTTCATAATTATAATTTGATTCCTTATAATTTCGTATTTCGTACTTACATTAAAATAATATACATATTTTGATTTTTTCGCACCCACTCTCGTCAATAATATATCGATTATATACAATATGTTACAAGCCTTAGTACAATAAGGAATGCATATATAGTTTATTTTATTTTAATAGAATTGTAATTTTCAAAATATTATTATTGATTTTTTTTTTATCATTTATATTAAAAATGTCTATACGTTTTAGAAATTTTTAACATTATTTTGATTATATTGTGTTTATAAAAAATTTTAAAAAAAATTATACTCCTTTTTTATTAAACGATTAAACGATTGATGATAATATTGATATAAATATATATTTTTAATGATAACAAAATCTGCGATTCCTTTTGTGTTCACATAATTTTTTCATTTTTATATGCGTGTTCGAAAAGAATATAATATAGGAATAAATACTACTGTTAATTTACTATATATTCATTTATGTACCTGTTGTGAAGTGACATTTTCATAATAAATCAAATATTATTTATAACGTTTTTAAATTCCAATGTAAAAATTGTCTTTTTTTTTTCCAACGAACAATCTTTTAATCACTATCCATCCATATGTATATAGTTATCATTATAACTGTTATACTAACTGCACATTTTTTATGTGTTTATTGTTTATTTTTACGTTATTATAATAATACACACTATAAAAATATAATATTCAGTTTTAATTTATTATCGTTTGACATTAAACAAGTTTTAAAATATAGTCGTACATTTTAATAATTTTCGTCTCCGAACCATAATGAAAGCACAGCATGGTGAGTCCACCAAACAAGCAAGTAATTTAAATTTTAAAATAACACTATTTTTTTTTATTAAAAAAAAACTGTATGCTTTTTTAGAATATAAAAATCATTTTTACATGGAAAATTTTTTTCAAATGACAACAGTGAATATTATAGAGATAATGTTAATATTATGGCACACTAGTAAATTATATATTTGGTTTTTGACATGATCGTTCATTCAATCGTTATACTATTTTCAATTTTTATAGATAATAATATGCTTGTATAATATTTTTTATAATAATAAAATGGTTGAGTTTAGCGAAGAAGAAGAAGAAGAAATAATAAAATTCACCGATTTTCGTATGCTACTAAATTAACCTGTATATAAGAAAGTGTGTAATAAGAATAAATTCCAATTCATTATACCTAGGTAAATATCATTATATTATGACCATCATGATTATGATATTATTGTGCATACTCGTATACGGTATACCGAGGTTCTGTCATTAAACATCTACTGGTATACTATATAATTTAAGTCCTGTATACCTAATCTTAATTTACTGCTGGAGAATAATAATAATATTATGTTATACAATTAATTCTAATATACGTTTTTACCAGATTACAATAATTACCGTCGTATACTTATATATAATACTTATACGTATCATAAGTGTACTCGTATTTTAAAACGCGTTCTATGTTTGAAACTGCAGTTCCGTTGACCAATCGCATTTGCGCTTTAGTAAATTCGATTAGAAAATCGCATTGTGTTTATATCTATAGATACAAATGTACATTATGTAATATACTTAAGCGCACTTAACGCTGCGAATAACAATTAGTATTTTTCCTCTATACGAATGTGTATAGATATAATTTTATCGTTAAAACGAAACTCGTAATCGTATACGGTTCAACGACGTCCATAAGATATAATTTTCATGGAGGAGACAATAATATTTTGATTTTTATGGTATAAGTATGGTAACCTATCCAGGTTAAATGGGGTTGTTTTTTTTTTTTTTTTTTTTTTTGTTTGTTTATAACTAACTAAATAAAATCGATTTGTAATAAACGAATTATAAAGATCGTCGCAATAATATTGCCAATTTTCGTAATGAACTATAAGTATTATGTAGGTAATACAACGATTCAAAATTACAGTTTTTCAATGTTTTTAATATAATAATATGTTCGAGAGATGCATATATACATTGAGTCTCGTATGTGTTGTATACAATTTTTATTTAAAAGAAACTTTCTTAATTTCCTACTATATAACGAAAAAGGTAGAACGTTTGATTTTTAAATTTTTATATTTTACCGAAAGACAATAATGTATTACTTATAGGGAAAATATTATGATCGCATTATAATAAATATAATAATTTTCGTGTAGGATCGTTTGTAATAATATTATTATACAGAGCGATCAAAATTTACGTAAGATTTTTGCGGATTTTTTTTTTTTGAAACACGACGTTTGTATTTCTCAATGTCAAAAAAATTGTTTATATACAATTTTATATATTATACATTAAACAATTATATCAGCTTATATTGTATTATAATTAAACGAAATCGTTTTTATTTATGCACCTCATCGTCTAGTATAGCTATCTATGTATCATAAATACGTTAAGGATATTTTTTTAATTTTATTTATCGACTTTGCGTCATTCAAAAGGCCGTCCGCGCAGATTCAAGACGTTGAAAATATACGACTTACAGTGTTACAGACCGGCGCAAAATGGTCATCCAATAGTTTGTTATAGAAGATCACATCGATTATTATAAAATAACACACGATATAAGTCGTATAATTACAATATCGTTTGGTCGAGGCGAAATTTTTTTTTTTTACATTTTTCGTTTCATATAGAGTAGAGAACGCTAAAAAATTTTGTCGTCGAAATTCGATCTGTCGGGCCGACGCGTTTTTAATGGATACGTTCGTTTTCCGTTACGAAAACACACACGCGGGGCACGCCTCGAGTCTACAAAATGATTTACACACGATGTTATGTGTTATATTATGTTGTGTGGAATGAAGACAAAAAAAAAAAAAAAAAACCTCGAAAAAACGCACCTACCCGTTTCGAACCCGAGTTTGTCGTTCGTTGTACGTACAATATAACAATATAATAATATTATATATTATATGATTACAATACGCGGTGTCGTCGTAATGGAAATGTCGTGAGGCCGATGCGACGCGTTTGTTTCTCGTCGTGAACGCCAGAGCAGAGTTCGGGCTGCAAAGAATGAAAAAAAAAAAAAGGAAATAATAATAATAAATAAGAAAAAAAAAATTTTACGACACGTCCGCCGCGCGTTGTTTTGATAGATTTCTCTGGGACCGCGTGCGTGTGTTAAAACACGTTTTTCTCAGGTCTCTCTCTTTCTCTCTCTCGACCGACAAGATGTATACCTCGGTATAAAATATGTCTTCAGCGATTGTTTTATGGTCATCGGTGGCCGCGTGCGTATATTTATATATATATATATATATGATAATTAAGTGGATTCGGGAGTACCCGGGGCACGGGCGACAAGAGAAACGCATTTACTCGGGCGACGCCTACAACGTCGTCGCGGTCACGTCGTAAACGTGCGGCGGTTTTCGTCTTTAAGACGGGTAACATATTATGTTATATTATTTATATTTTGGGCGGCATTCACAAAAATATATTATAAATAATTATTATTGTCTCTACGACGGCGAAAACATTATGTCGCGCGTGACGCGTATTTTGGTATAATTTTTTTTTTATATAATATGGATGTTGTATATTTTACCAACGGTTTATACGTACAATGGCGACATTTGTCCGACTTTCGGTCGAAGAACACTACTAGGTAGGTATTGAAAAATATCTCGTTTATCGATTCGTCGTTATTGTAATAATATTGTTACATGTTATTATCTCGTCTCGTTCGGAAAATCTTCTCTTCTATCGAAGCTTTTCTTAATTGGTTACTATTATAACAATAATATTTGCAAATAATTCGTATTTTTAAACCGTATAATCTTTCGTTTTTAGTATTTTATACAACAGCATAAACAATCTTAAGTAATAAAAGATACTCGCATGTTTGTTTTTTTCGCGTCTTTCAGTTTACCGGATATTATTTTTTACATATTTTGCGCGCCAGAACACGTTCTAAACCGCAGGACGACATAGCGTTTTTTTTTTACGATAACATATGAGCGTTTTTTTTTTTACGATAACATATTATATTATTATATACTGTAGTTTCTCGTATGAATCATATTCATATATTCATACATTGTCTACCGGTTATATTATTATTACAATAATTTTAGTCGTTTACGTGTCTTATTCAATATTGCAGGTAAACGATTGAGCCACAATTATTATTTATCAGACGACAATTTTTATTTTCTAGTTAAAATCACGTTTGTGTAAAATGATTTAAAATCTATATTTGAAAACATTTAGAAATAATGTGAGAAAAATCCGTATAAAAACGTACGTTATTACTACGTATTACATTATTGTTATCGCTTTGTAAAAAATTTATGGTTTGGCGACATTATATAGTTTTAAATCTGAGTTTCGACCACACATGTATAAAACGCGTTACTCATATTATAGAAAACTTTAATTTTGAATTTATATTCTGGTGTTATTACTTTTTTCGAGTTCGAATTATATCTAGGTTCGTTTTAAGTGGGATGTTTTTTTTTTTTTTTTTTTTTATACTACCCTTAAATAATGGCTTCGATAATATTTTATTATATCGTCTACAAACGGCGTATATATACACAATAATATAATAATTTATAAATGAGGCGTGTTTTGTCAATATTGCAGTTTTAAATTTTTCCATAATTTTATATGTCGCATCATGTGCCCCACCCAATATATAGATTTCTCGATTTTATCTACATAATATCGGAACGTTATATTTTTTTCTTTTTTTTTTTTTACTAGAACGAATTATATTCGTCCTACGTATGGACAGACAGAGATTTATATTCGTTTCCATATTCAGAAACCCATTATCGACCGGCGGCAACGCTAAACGGTACAATATAACGATATGATAATTTTCTGTCAAAGAGGTGTAATGATAACATTAACACGTTCACTGACAACATGATATGTATTACCACTATTACCTACCAATATTATAATATTTTGTGTGCTATCTTCCGCGCACACATTTTTAATATAGTAGCGGTATCGGTGCGGCGCCAACTCATTTTTTGATATGCAAGACACGAGAGTGAAAAAATAAATACCTACTTGGCACTTACTATAATAGCAATATAAATCGGTTTGAAACACTAAATTCGATTCGTGTAAATCGTTACGTTGACGTATAAGAATGACGTTATAGGAGGTAACGATAGTATGACTCGTTCAATTTTTATATATATTATAATATAAAATTTTCTTTTAAAAACAAATTATAATATTATATTCGTTCTAATTAGATTTTACGTTTTTAATCGATTTAAATATTCCAGACATTGTTGTATTTTTTTTTTCTTTTAATAGGACGTATTAATAATTCAAGGTTAAAGTATCTTTAAAGACCATAAATCAATTAATATTCAGGACATAATCGTATCACAACGATTATTATTATATATAATAATAACGCGTCTTTGAATATTATATCATTAAATTATACGGTTTTGGATAAAATTCCAGCGTTGGCGCGAGGTAGTAAATTTTAAATAATATAATATATATTATTATAGGTAGGTATTTCTAAACCGAAGAAACTTTTAAAAATCGTCCACGGGCAATATTATTAAAAAATGTAAAAAAGCAATTATGTATTTTTATTTTTATTTTTTCAGACGAATTTAAAAATTTTAAATAGCAATATTATGGGTATATTATTTCTATTAATTTCCATATATTTTAACCATTTTCCATTATTTATATTTTTAAACATATTCGATTCTTCTCGATCTTCATCAACACTGGTTGGTTTTTTCTTTAGTCACAATATTAAATATTATTGTCTCTATGTCATCATTTGTGCTCTTTGTAAATACAAAATACTTAATTTACGAGTATTTTTACAGATTTGACAATCCTTAATTAAAATAAATAAATAAAAAAAAAACATATTCCAATATATTTACGAGTATATGTATAAGTCGAGTGTTTAAAAATGAAATATAATAATATGTTTATGGGAGAAAAACGGCCAATTATATTTTTGTCCTTTGAACGATGTCGTCCTTCGTTTTCCACTTCATATTTTATACGTAATATAAACTAATCAAAAATGTTTCGTACAAAAGACTATATATATATATATATATAGGAAGTAGTAGCTAGTGGTAGCTATATACAACACCAAAGCTCTTTGTGTATAAAACGTCCGCCATCTTAAATACTAGCGCATATAATTTCTTTTCAATGAGGAAAATTCAAGTTTGAAATTATAAGCTTTGTAGTATAAATAATATAATAATATATATTTAATAAAGTTAAATATGGTCGTTAAAATGGTTAGATCTCCGCGTGTACTTATATTTTTGTTCAAAAAGAAACTAATTAATGACTAATGACCGACATTAAATAGGATTTTATAAATAAAGTTTTCAAATAAAACGGTGGAATTTAAGTCTTATAAAAGGATTTATTAATCGCTTTGCGAATATCTGCTCAGTGTATACGCTTGAGGAAATATGACCAATATAATGTATTATTATTACTATATAATGTATGTTTACCATTAATAATCCTACCACTTTGATTTACGTAAAACCTTTTGAAACGTTAAATCGGTATTTAATTAAAATTTAAAATATAATTCGTACGCGCAGGATAGGATTCGTTCTCTTTACCGAGGCATTATTATTATAAATTATTTATAATTACAGTTTACGAGTAAATTACAATTTAATTTTTAAATTTGTCCGATTACATAAACTGAAGTTTGACTACCCGGAATAAATTGTTTAAGTAATATAATATTTATATTACGAATTCGAATATCGTCGTATATTTTTATTTTTCTGTTAAAATAGCAACGTTTTTCAATTATAAGAATAAATTTTATTTACATCTTCATATTTGTGTCTTTTTTTTCTTTTTGCGCACACTTTATATAATATTTTATTGATTTTGTAGATATAAAATATTATAATATTATTGTTAGTATATATAGTATAAAATGTATAATTTCGTTCCCTCCTGTCCGATTTTGAAATTTTCAAATCGCGCTCGACGCAGTGTTTTGATATAGTATCATTTATAAAAAAATATTCTAAAACCTATCCGAAAATCATTGTCGTTACTCGGACTTTGAAAGTTATCAGCTTTGACACTCGGCTTCGTGTTATTCTATAACAAAATAATATATTATTATTATGACAATAATGATATATCCGCTTGTCGTCGTGATGGATTTTTATCCTTGCTTCGAAGCCATAAAATAACAATATTATAAGTTTCGCCGAACGATACGATTTTAACATCATAATAATCATTATTATTATAATGTCGTCTTATTTTATGTTTAAATGTAATTATGTAATGATATATATATAGATTATAATATATAATATTATATTATTATTATTATTATTATTATTATTATTGTAACACGAAACGGTCGTCCGTGTATTATAATATTATATAATGAATGTACGCGAGGCTCGGCGAGGTCGCTCGGAAAACGTATCGACGCGTTAACGTCGCCGCGCCTTCTGTCCTAGGACTTTGCACGGATCGGAATCGACCGACAGACCGATCGGAAAATCCTATTAATTATACGAACACGCACTCGCAATAGTCTATATATAGACTTATATAATATAATATATATATATATATATATATATATATATATATGTGTATATAAGGATAAGCCCCGGCGTATCCGATCGTATCGCTTTTCGCGTCATTTAATAGAGACCGGAACGGGCGAAATCGGGGATCGAGTTTCAACGAACGGGGGAAAGACCTCGGACGCGAGGCACGAGGCATTTGCCTAATATTCCAACGGGCGTAATAATAATAATAATAATAATAATAGAGACGGTGTCACGTTCCTAATTAAAATTACGAGTCCACGACAAAGCCATATTGCGCGGGGTTGGATGAGAGCTGAGAGAGAGACGAGGATTTAGAATAGTGTTCGCTGTGATTTGTGGCCTGGAGAATACGGCGCACAGTTAAATTCGTATATATATTATATATTATGGGAACTGGAGGGCTGAAGCTTTAAGTTTATCCTACTGTATATATGCGAAATCCGTAGGGGCCATTAAGTATTATATATAATAATATATATTACGTGTTTGATTGGGGGGTACATTATAATATAGGTATCTGGAGGTATATAACTATATATTATTATATATATAAATTATATACCTAGGTATATGTTTTGTGACAATGCGACTGTAAGAGAAGCGTTATACCGCGATAACCGCCGCTGGATTTGCAATGATTTATAAATAACACCGAGCGTGACTTTAATAAAGATATTATTATGGCTGTATCATAATATTATTATAATGGATACCTACCTACTTGAAACTTAGATGCAATAATATAGATAATAACAAGTCGCACAGACAGAAATCCGCTAGAATATTTCTCTAAGTGTAGTTAACGATATAACGATTATTGTTTTTTGATGAGTTAATTTCGAATTAATTAGGATTAGGAGGTTAGTTCTGGATATCCGTTAATGAGCTAAAACGTCTCTCGTCACTTTTCGGTCGTATACACGCTTTATTTAATAATTATAATATTTGGCTTAGTTACGTTTCTGTTAATTCATATTTCAATCGAAATGAAAATTTAGTTTTGCTGATAATAAATTAATTACCGTAGGAAAAATATTATTTTATATTATATTATACATAAATAAATACATATACATGGGGGAACTGTTTAGATTTTATGTACGGGTAGTCATGTTAAATATTGTTAACGACTAATGCGAGTAGTCGTAACACACGTTTTTATAAAATGAAAACGATTATTATAATGCAAAAAATATTTGGAAATAACATATTTTAAACGTCATGAAATTCAAACAAGTACGTATATGAACTTATCCATCGAGAAATTGATGTCATCATTATACACAAAGTTAAGGGGTAATGTCGGCAAATAACTCGTTTTTTAGCCGCTCTTATGTGATTTTAATTCATCATGATTTGAGATAATTTGTCTTCGCTGCATATACATAATATTATACCCATATAAAATAAAACTATTGAAACTTCATTTGTAGCGTTTATTATAAGCGACACACACACCCTACAAATGTTAAGTATACAGTCAATTGACATTGATTACGACCGGTCTTTGTGTTCCAGAATCTCACGATTCAATGACCGAACAACACACATAATATTATATACTCTTATTATAAGCCCAGGAGATTATAAGACTTATCTGTGTGCATCGTTATATATATATATTGTCCTGATGTAATCCGCGCATTTCATCTCGACCGCCGGATGACGTCATAGAGTGTCAGGTTAAGGGTTTTTGTTAATATAATTTGATTTTGTAACTATATAACGCTCATCTTATATTTAGGGGTGTCATTTGTAGAAGGCTGGTCGTAACGAACGAGAAAAACATCGCATTAAAACTAAAATTATTTATTTTTTTTTTTCACAATAAATAAGGCTTATATTACAATTTACTAGTACAGTGATCGTATTTTCCGGCTTCGAGACAATAACGTTGGTGTCATTATAACAATATTATGAATTGTATATTATATAATAAGAAATCAAATTCCACTCTATTTAAAGTCTTCCGCGAGATTCGATTAATTTTAATATAGAAAATCATATTCGTTAGTATTATTCAAAATCCTCATCTTCCTCCGACAGATTACCGTGATAACGTTATACTTTTGCGTTATTTATGTTGTCAAAGTAAATAATTGACCGTCGATGACGACGGAAACAATATTTTTTGCTCTTAGATTTCGTCGCTGCACAATTAAAACGAATACGTATCACGTAATATATATAGGTACACTTTTCTCATTATAATTAAATAATGTGTATACAGTGTGTACAGCGATAATAAAACATTTTATATAATATAATATCGATGTAAAATTGTCAAATCTTCGCGATACACCCTATAATATATTATGTACTCGTATGCCGAACCTGCAATAATACTTATAAAAATAGGTATATTATATTATTAATGCCGCCGTCGTCGTTCGATCGATTATTATTATTATTCGATTTCGTGTACTATAATATAAAATGGACATTAGTTATTCCGACAGTCGTTGTCAGAAATTATGTATATTTATAGTGAACGAGACGAGCTCCGGCGAACACGAGGAATGGCGGAATGGTCTTCCGTGGGCGAGCGGACGGTCGGGACGAAGATGGCCAACAGCGGATCTCGATAAAAGTCTTTCGTTTCATAATAATAATAATAATAATATAATACGCATACGGCGATATTGGACCGTGATGATGCCGCCGCAGTGTTGATCGGAGCAATTATAACTGAACCCCCTACAGTTTGACTTTATCCGTTTCTGATCTAAATTAGAACGAATTTATATTTTTCATCGTCGCGGCTCGTATTATTATTATTTTTTTTTTTTTTTATACATCATCGTAACATTATAATAATGCGTATATAATATTATTATTAGTATTACGTTTAGCGACTATAAGTGCGGCGTCTATATAAGTAATCCGGTCCCATTAGTCCGGTAAATTAGGTTAGGTTATATTATTATTATTTATTGGAATATATTTAAAATAAAATATTTAAATACATTTATATACTCTCCGAAAGATTTTCGTCCGTGGACCGCGAGTACTTTACCTATAGTCAATATAATATTATATATATAGGCATATTATTATATTATATATTTTTCGTTATTATAACGTATATAAACACGTCACGCCCACGCGGACCAAATCACTTTTCTAATAATAATAATAATAATAATAATAATAACCCGACCGTTTGCGCGAAACTTCACGCACACACGTAATGGTCAAACGGTCGACGTGACCGACGACGGGGAGCGATAGAGTTTCGATAAGACAATAATTTTTGAAACTTAACTTTATATTATATATATATATATACGTATACTAGACGCCTGTATACATTTATACTAGGACCGAATCTATTACCTCACGTTTCGACTTTCGAGGTAAAAAAAAAAAAAGAAAAAAATACAATTACTAAGTGTTTAAGTGTGCGAAAAAAAAGAGTATATGCTTTTCGAGATTTTCCAAAAAAATATTTTTAGATAGTTTATTATGATTCATTAAATGAATTTTAATTTTAAAAACTAAAGTGGAACGTGCATAGCAAAAATCAAAATGTAAAAACTGCAGTCATCGACGAGAGTTCGTTGACATTTTGCATTTTTTGAATAGGAGATGTATCCGCCTGTATAAATAATAAAGTCGAAAATCACAAAACACGATTGCAGATTTTTTTTTTTTTTATTCGAAAATTGATTCGTTTTCGGACTTGTTTAACTTTAAAACGATATACGACGAACTGTATCGACGTACGTGCGATAAAGTTTTCGTATTACGACAACGCGCAATTTACCTGAACGGTTTAACAGACGCGCGTGATACGACAGTCGTTATAATAATAATATGATGATATCGTATCCGATCACGTCTGGCGGCAGTTTCAAATGTTTCAATAAATAATAATTGTATGCGTAATGGTAGGCCCATTATAGTGTTTAGATTGATAAACCCCATGGGTATATGGACCATAATAATAATAATAATAATAATAATAATAATAATAATAATAATAATAATAAT
>JAIUCT010000022.1:8492925-8519190 GCA_021307375.1 Tetraneura akinire | reverse complement strand
ATAATAATAATAATAATAATAATAATAATAATAATAATAATAATAATTTTGTTTAGGCGTATTATCGAGATCGTTTGTCGATTATAATGTTATGCACTTCCGCCAAATTCCGTAACCGATTTCTCGACTATCATCCATTTATCGTACCTACGACGTTCTCGCCGTAAGAACGGTCTACAAATGTCGTTTAAGAATATTTTACTATTCCAAAATCGTATTCACATCTCTTATTATATTATGTAGACGCGTTTCACCGAAAAAATGTCTCAAATGTATCATGATTATTTCTGAAATATTTTTATTTTTTAAACGATTTATTAGAATATAACTCGTTATTTGTTCGTTGGATTACAATATTTTTAAAAATACACATTTGTTTTTTTGTACACACACACACACAATATTTTTTGTTTCACGTTGTACGATTGATAGAAATTGCATACGTTAACGTAATGTTATTTCTAACGTTTTCATAAAGTATGAAATTCCGTTCACTCTGTATATAATTTCACATTATATTTGAGATTTGCCCTTCATTATGTACATTTAATTATAATTTATTCCGATCGGTGATAATTTTATACTTAAAATGTAATTAATGTTCTTTTATATTATTATCATAGGCAAAATTTGGGTAAGGGGATGCTAAAGCCCCCAAATATCTGATTATTAGGTAATTGTCTTTTACATGTACTCGTATAACAAAATATATAATTATATTATATTATTTGTTGTTTTTGTTACATCGTTTTTAAAAATATTAGCCCCTTGAAATTTTAATGGATTTCCGCCTGTATGGTTATTATGTATGCTGGCTATAATAATGACAGAACACTTGCTTTCGAAAAATTTAGTAGGTAGGTACTATAATTTTATTTCTAAGACTTATTTTTATAAATATTGTCCTATTTCATGGGTATTAGTATAATAATTTATATATTTTATTGAACTGATTGAAATGTTTATTTATTACAATAATAAGTAATTTTTTTTTACTAATGCTATTATTATTTTATTTTTATCGTTTACACTACAACAGCGAGTCTAGTGTTCACAGATGTTTAGTTATTTTTATAATAATTACGAAAAGTAATAATTTTTGACTTCCAGTTACTACCGTAGAGAATAGAGATCTATAATAACGCTTTGGTGAACTATTGCAATAAATAAAGTTACAACTATATGCGGGATGTCTTTGTTCACAAACCATTTATTTAAGAATAATCTAAAACACACACGGAATGAAAAACAATCCATCCGAGCAATAAAACGTATACGATCATCTCCTCATGGAATCTAGATTGTTCTTAAATTTAATAATATATATTGTTTTATATATTTTATTTATAAAAACTCGCAATATGTATAATCCTGAGTACAAATCCTTCTTGATCTCTAGTTCGACATGTATAACAACCGTTTGTTGGAAATAAAAATAACGAGACATTTATTATCCATGTGCGTTCTTTTCAACGACTATACATATTTATTTACCTACTTTACCTTTCTGTTTACCTAGTTTCGTATGTTTCGATAAATAACAAAATATTTTTTAAAAGTACAATATAAAATAATAGTATATATAAAATGAATACCGTAAAGTTTATATATAGAGAAAAAATAGTTATATAATAAAATTAAACTATATTAAAATTTAATTTTTAGTTCGATTTCTGTTGAATATTAAGTTTTTACTGTATTCATCATATGATAAATTGTACTTAGTAGTCAGATATTATATTTTAAGTATAGTACTCAGATATCGCGGTCTACCATAGAAAGTAGGTAAAAAATAGTAGGTAAAATTAAAGCTACAATATTATATTATAATAAATCTCATTATAACGAGTAAAAAACTGCGGAGTACATAATATAGCTATAAAATGTTTCCTTCTTCTTGCTATTAAGACTGAAAATAACGAGTTTAAATTATATGTTAGAGATATATTTAAAATAATATTCTTGTCAATAATTTAGGACTAATCTAATATACGTAATAAATGCATGATAATAATGACATTATTATTATCTTCATTACCTATTATTTTACGTTATAGAAATTATAAAACTAAATTTTATTTAATGCGAGTAAAAAAAAAAAAAAGAAAAAAAACGACCATTAAATTAGTCAATTGCAGTACATAAATAATAATATGTTGTTGTAATTAATGACAGTCACGACCATTATAATATTATTAAGTTTGTAAGAAGACTATGTTATATTAGATTATATTATGTTCGTACTTATAACAAGATAGTGTCTTCATACCACACGCAATTATTTTACATAGGAATTTCTCTCCAAAATAGTATTTATATACAATAATACTTTTGGAGAAATGTTCTGAGAAACATTACTTTCGAGCGTATATATATATATATATATATATATATTTCTGCTCTAATCTGTTACGTGCGATGTTCGCAGACTTAAATGGTATATATAATAGCATATAACCTGTAAGCTCACACTGTCGCGTTTTACAACTATATGACGTCAAGTCGTCGGCCAACAATGAGACCTGCAGCAGATATAATAATATATTTAACAGTATTCTGCGGAAACCATATAATACTATACTCGTATTTATAATTAACCTAAATCGTAAACAAAAGTTCAAAGTCCCTTAAGCCCCCGAAAGGCAATTCGTGCATTGTCGTCATATAATGTATAAACTATATAAAGGATAACTTGCAGTGTTTCCGAGTATCGCTTTGTAGGTACCATGTGAAAGTGGATAATAAGTTAATAAGGCGGTGGTGAAGTATTTGAAACGAGAAACTCTTAGGTTTGTTATTTTTATAATTTAATAAATGAAACATTGTTGATATGAAATCGACGACACGCGCGTGATTTAATTTTAATCATTAATTCATCGATATTTATAACGTACACGTATATTTTACGTATATAATGTAGGTACATTTCGAGATATTGGTCATGATATTACATTTACAATATTATAATGTTGATATTTTTTTTTCTCGATATTTGTAAAACGTATTATTATTCGTAAAACGAGGATTTTATTTTTGTTATCATGATTATATTTCTTCTTTTTTTTATATATAAATATAAAACAAACAAACTTAATTTATTTTAACATTGTTTTTGGACGGTTAACAATATATATTATTGTGATTTTAAATCTTGAATAAAAGTAAAATGGGAACTCGATTTCCTTAGTGGTACATATATCTAGTTTTTATATTTTTAAATTGGATCCAATTGCATTTTTCAACGAGGATGAAACAAACCCCAGGGACATGAAAACATAAAAATTATTCTCTAGAGATAATTCAATATGTTCCAAACGAATAATAGTTTTCCGCTTTTATACCTCTGGGCTACTTTCAATGCAGAAAATAATATATTGTAAATTTGTAAATAATAAAACTTTACTGTTTTTGAATATAATACAATATAATATTATTATATTCTTTCCAGATGACAACGTCGATTGTATTCCGATCTGTGATTTAGAATAATTTCATATTATATTAAACTTTTATTATTTTGATTTGTTTTCTTTAATATTAATAATATTATAATAGCGCATATAAGATAAAACCATCTGTAATAATTGTGGTTATTTGTTTGTATGTTTACAGTGCGAAATGGATACTCCTGTGTTCCCGTCGCTTTGGCCGAAGGTCTGGACATTAAATTGAGCACTGCCGTTAAACAAATAACTTATGGACCGGACGGAGTCGAAGTTTCGACCAACAATCCCCGTCTGAATTCACCCGGACAAGTGTATAAAGGTATGTTGTAGTAGCTGAACTGCTGTTGAATATTGTATTGATATTGAGTAGTTAACAAGCGTATAATAATTTATTTATAATACATTTCTATGGTTTGGTGTAAGAAGAACCAATGTCAAAATATTTTGAGGAAATCGTAAAAAATAAAATTTACAAATTTCAATAATGTTTTATATTTAAAATTCATATTTAGATAACTCATATTAACTCAAAACGTATATAAACGAAATAAAATGGCGCATTGGTCAAACAAGCTTAATTTCATAAAAATGTAAAGTTCGCACCAATAGCCAAAGATTTAATTATTATATTATTTTTTTTTTAACCAAAATAATATTTGCAGTGATTTCATTCTGATCACGATAAATACAAGTACGAGTATGTGGAATATGATAATGATTAAACAACATTTTTTTTATTATTCCGGTTTATAACAACAATAATTCACTCTACTCGTAACAAATGGATTATTTATTTTTACCCACACACGAGTTTGAACATGTTATAATAAAGTTCAATATAAACGTCCAAATAATCCTGAATAAATATCCATTAAATTTTTGATTGATATTTGGACACTGTACGATTTCGTTATTATTCTTCGATTTGTGTTTGAATTTCAAATTAAAATCGGAAAGAGCAAACAAAAACGGACAGTGCGGATTTGTACTGCACTATACACGCTGCATTAATTTGTTTTCTGACGAGTTAGTGGCGAGAGGAAAAAAAAAAAATCAAAATCACCGAATTATCAACCCTCATACGTTCGTCACTATATATATAATATGTATCCCGTGTGGTCAAATACACATCGTCAGCCGATTATTGTTTGCAATTCATTTGCTGTATATTTTTTTTTTCCAATCAGATTTTCATTGTATACGCATTAAACGCTCGTCAATCATTCCACGACACAAAGAGCTTCTATATTTTCAAATTATATTATAATATGGCGTACGGGAACACGAGATTTAAACGAGTGCGTTTTAATTCAGAAAAAAAAACACTGTGTTAATATAATAAGTTTGCAAATATTCATTAATGGGTCGTCGTTCGCTTTTTTTCCTCTGTCTACGATTGTTTTTTATTTCTGATAGTTTAGTAATCGGGATTAACACAAAACAAATTTTGTACTACACACTTTTTTTATTTTTTTTCTATAAAAATTACATCATTTTCGTATTAAATTCTGGTAATTTTCAATTTTTAATGTATATTTTTAAAATTGTTGTAAAAATAACATATGTGTTGTGATAAATTGTAAACTTTCAACTATTATGATATTTTCAAATTTATTTGTATTTGTACGTTACGTATTTAAGATAAAACACGGTTAATGTTTACCTATTTTATTCACGTTTCATTTTTGATAATATTTTTTCAGGCGATGTCGTTCTCTGCACTTTACCGTTGGGCGTCTTAAAACAATCGACTAATCAAAAGACCCGATCGTTGCCGAACACTGTACAATTTTCGCCGCCTTTGCCCGACTGGAAGGCTGCAGCCATTGACCGGTTGGGTTTTGGCAATTTAAACAAGGTTATTCTGTGCTTCGACCGCATATTTTGGGATCCCCACGGCAATCTGTTCGGTCACATCGGGAGCACGACGGCAAGTCGCGGCGAACTCTTCTTGTTTTGGAATCTGTACCGAGCGCCCGTTCTGTTGGCTCTGGTCGCCGGAGAGGCAGCTAGCGTCATGGAAGAAGTGTCGGACGATATAATTATTTCCAGGTGTATGTTGGTTTTGAGAGGCATATTTGGAACCGCCAACGTTCCGGACGTAAGTATTATTTATGAATATAATTTTTTCGAGGTTAGAACCATTCCGGTTATAAAATAATATTATATAAACTCCTAGAAATATTATTACTACGCACGACCAAAAGCGATCCGGTTATAGAAACCTTTCGTTCGTAAACCCTTTTTAAAACGTGCGTTTTTCCAGCAGTACAACCGTTTTACCCGAATATTGTAGAAAAATGTAACAAATATACCATGCAATCGGAGTTATTATTTTGTTGTTTTGTACAGAATTATTGAAAATGAAAATCATTGACATGAATACCGATTTATGTTTTATTATTTTCATTTATTTTTAGAGGTGGAAGGAAATCATATTTTAAAACGAATTTTATTTAATTTATCCCCCCGGTTAGGTCTTTTATTCATTTTATTTTATTATACTTTATTATTTACGAATTCTACAAAAAGAAAGAAAAAGAAAAAGAAAAAAATACGCAATGGCGATGTAATTAAAATATTTTTCACCAAAATTATCTGTCTGTATACTCGGTAATCGGTTTACGACTGTTCATTAATAGGATGGCAAAATGAAAATATAATACCTGTATTTAATCTTACGCGAAAATATAATTTATTCTTTATATTATTATAAAGAAATTTTATGTAGATTTAAAACTGTACGTGTAAATAATAAATATTATCCTCTTCTTTAAAAAAAATATCAACTGAGAAATAATGTCAATTATATTTACCTTTTATTTTCTGTCTTGAAAATATGTCATATAAATATTATTGAGTTATTGTGTTTTGTATTGTATTATATTATAATACAAATATAGTTTGGCGTACGTCTCTGTGTCAAACTATTTTTAATTTCACCGTGATTTTATACGAATTTCGCAAGTTTGCACGTTCGTTTTTGATCAATATGTTTTCAAATATTTCCCCGCAATTAAATTTATAATTTTATTATGTACCTATACAAATTCCTCGTCGTCTGATAAATTTTCTCATAATAAATAATAATATTATTTCTCCACGAATCATTCGACCCCAATTTCAGATATTATTATAATTTACGAACCTTTATTAGAGATACTTACCGCTTTAAAGGATATTGAATTCTCATCATTTTTCCACGTAAAATAAAATAAATTTGATTTTGAATTATGTCAGTATTGTTCGTTATCGAATATTCCAATTTCCGTTTAGTCGCATTTTAATTTTAACGATTTTCCATTGATCATTATAAAATATATAAATTATATTATTCAAAATAACAAAATGTACACCTAAAATCAAAAAAATATTTGTAAATATATATATAATAAACAAAACTATATTATTTATTTAAAATAGTCGTATTTAGAATATATATTATTTATTATTTTCAAAATTATTAAAATAAATTGGTTCAGTATTGAAAAGAAGAAAAATGCGGGGGGGGACACCCTGTATATAATACTTACTGTATAATTGTTAACTAGGATAAGTCTTAAATAATTATTAACTCTATACATGCAAAATATTTTTATTTCGTACCTAATGTATAACGATCTTCTTTTTTTTTTATAGCCAAAGGAGACTGTCGTATCTCGTTGGAGAGCCGATCCTTGGGCCAGAGGATCGTATTCGTTTGTAGCAGTCGGTGCATCAGGATCCGATTATGATTTGTTAGCAGCTCCAGTATCGTGTTCTCAGAGCACAGAACCCAACACGAATTCAAATCCTACGGACAGAAACGAAAGATTGCATTTTGCTGGTAGGTACCTAATTATATTTCCACGAGAATAAAATATCTTTGTTTTATAATATTATTATATCAGGGACTTGACTTTTTATATATGGATATATTCCTCATTAACATAGAATATATTTTTATATTTTAACAATAATTAAAGGAAAAACGATTTTAACATTATATAATATTATATGGACAATCGTATTTGGGAAATATGGAATAAGAATTAAAATAATGATTGTAAAATGTAATGATAAAAAAAAAAAAAAAAACAATATTTTTATCGTTCGGTTCAAACGTGTTATCGGCTTCTCCAATTTGTCCGTCGGTCGTCGCTTTCGTTCGTTCCTCAAGCCGAA
The DNA here is from genome assembly GCA_021307375.1 of Tetraneura akinire. Taxonomy (NCBI): domain Eukaryota; kingdom Metazoa; phylum Arthropoda; class Insecta; order Hemiptera; family Aphididae; genus Tetraneura; species Tetraneura akinire. The sequence goes on along the minus strand of JAIUCT010000022.1, from coordinate 8,511,580 downwards.
ATGAATATAATATCTTATTGTAACGTAATAAAACATAAAACTGACAAATCCGATTCACCTGCTGCCGCGATTGTGACGTTGTCTAATATACATAATATTATTATTATTATAATCGCTCGAGCAGTCGACACGTCCAGCAGCAGCGATTACTCTTCCTTTAAAGAAGTCGTCAAGCCGATTTACAACCGTGGCGATGACTTCAATAACGAGGACTTATGAGATCGGGTGTACAGACGGTCAGACACGTCTTTACGGAATGTCCGTGTATCTTAATAATAATTATTTTCATTTTTTCTTCCCCCGGGGAAAGAAAATTAATGTGAATCGACCGAGGGACGGTCAGAAAAATCTGAATAACGACACGGTAAAATAATATTATATAGGTACTTTTGTGCCGTCTCTTTGAAGAATAAAAAAAAAAATTATTTTTTTTTTCTCTTCGTCTAAATTACATAATAATATGTAATGTGTAACGATGGCAGAACGATATTATGCAGTCATGCGCAGACGAAAACGCGCTAGTATAGTTATAATATTTATCACACCCGTCAACCATATTTTCATATTATTATGTAATTCTATATATATTATGTATATATAAATTATGTACTGTGGTATACGAGCGGTTTATATACCAGGTCCGTGGAATAAGGATTGATCGGACGTCTCTTTAACTCCGAGAAATAACCCTTCCAAAACGTATAACAGTGACATCTCTTTTCAACGTGAATATTATAATTTATAATAATATATTGTGCAGTGTCACCCGACATCATATTGTTATTATTACATAAAAAAAAAAAATAATAATAATAAGTAATAATACAATATATAAAATTAATAATATATAGTAATAACGTGCACGGGATGATGTCATGATGACGACACGATAATATTATAGTGTACATCAGTCTCTTATTCACAAGAGAATTCGTGTATAGTTAATATTTTTTGAGGCAAAATTATTTTTTTTTGTTTTTCGACATTTTATATACAATATTATATTAAAATGTATAACATTTTTAATATCCGATAATATTAATTTATCAATAATTTATTATTCGATCGCATATCATTACTGGTATTATATAGATCGATCGATAGATTTTTTTAAAAAAAAACGACGCATCATAATAATATAAATAATATATTAATTTAAAATTTTAATTTAAAAAAAAAAAATGTATCAAATAATAAAATTATATTTTTTCGAAATTTATATAAAACGGTTGTTTTACTATACTTTTGACGAAGCTATAATAATATAAATTATAGATTATTATTTTTTATTTGGTGTTTCTATAAATATCTACTGTAAAATAATAATATAATATGATAGAAAATAATAGTTTTATGAAAAAGATGCAATCGTTTTCAAAAATGATTACTTTTATATAGTTTTTTTTCTATTATTATGTTGTAATATTTATAAATAGGTCCTAAAAAGATATATATGAACAAATATTTATAATATATTTCTTCACTCATTTCCAGGTGAACACACCATACGCAATTATCCGGCTACGGTTCACGGTGCTTTTCTCAGCGGTCTACGTGAGGGAGGAAGAATCTGCGACAAGTTTTTGGGATGTCCATATGCAGCTCCAGAATCAAAATAATTTCATTCCGGCGTGGAAGGACGCGTACAAGTAGTTTTTTAAGTTTACAACGTATTTTTTTTTCTTTTCACTTTTTTGCACAATAATTTAACTAAACGCACATTTTAATTGTAATTTTTGATTATTATTTTTTATTAATAATTCTTATAACATAAATATTTTTTTTATTTTTTTTTCACATTAATAATAATTTTAGTTTTAAATTTCTTATAATTATATATAATATATTCACCGCTATAATGGCATCTCCGTTTACAGTGACGTATTACAAATTTTTACGGCCCAGGGCTAATATTTTTTGCCGTACCTCTCCCCAAACTATAACTTTATATAGATATACTTTAAGTAAATTCATATTATAATTAAAAATAAATACATAGTAAATAACATCAATTTTTGACAAGCAAATTCGTGAATTACCTATATCATCATAATTAATTTGTCTGTAAATTTCATTTCCAATGCAAAGAATAGCAAAAATTTAAATTATCTTCTGTTAAGTAAGTTTCTCAAGTAAGTTTTAATCCTTTTTAATGTTAAAAATTAATTAAAATTAATATTAATTATTAATATTGATACAAATAATGCATAATAAAATAATAATGCCTACCTACTACCTACAATTATAAAAAAAGATCTATAAAAGTCAAAATAATTTGTAATAAAATTTGCCGCCCAGGGTTATGTCCATGCGTAAATACGTCCCTGTCCGTTTAATAATAACAAACTGTAACTACCAAGAATAAGGTTTAACTATAATTACATACTGTTACTACTGTTAAATTTTTAAATTTTAACAAATTCAGATAATGGTAGTTTTAACTTGAAATAATTTGATAATTTTGCAGTATAGATAGTAAATCTATAATTTTTGTAGTTTTATTACATAATTCTTTTTTTATATATATAAGTACATGTTTTTTGTCACTACGTTTTATAATGTCAATTGCTTATTTTTGTCAACGATAATATTATTACGAGTATAATAATATAACAATTAAAATTGATGTTTTTTTTTTTATTTAATTTAATAATACTATTTTGTTCAAATATAATCTAAGTTAATTCAATTTATTGTATTCATTATAATTATTATATTGATATTAATTTGATAATTTTTTTAAATTGTAATTTTTACATTTTAATTAGTTTAACTTTTGATTGTTCATTTTGTATTTGTGTCAAAATTATTTGTAAAACATGTGTGTTTTTTTGAAATAAATTAAGAATTGAATTGATATTATTAAAAGAAGTTATAATAATAATATTACCCTACGTTTTTTATACGTTTTGCTCGCAGTGCTGCCTATTGACTGTTAACGGTTTCTAAGAAATAACTCGTTTTAAACGTACAGATGGCGCCAAACGTTGAAAAACAAACATTTTTTTTTTTGTTGCCCGAGTTTAAATCGTAAAAATAATATTATTTTGTTCTTTGAGACCTTTATGATATTATAAGCTTTTATATTATCTGCTAATTGCTATAATAATCCATAATAATGTGGCGATCATAAAATTTTTATAAGTTTCAAAAAATTTCGAAAAATAACGCGTGATTGATACACATTAAACCTTAATAATTACATTTTGGGATTTTAATATTATAATTTTTATTATGACAAATAACAAATTGTATAATGTACTGTTACAGTAATTGTTATTATTATTATATTTGAAAATCTTTAGTGTTCTCAATTGAGACTTGAAAATTAGTTTGATAATAATAACAAACAAAACATGAGAGAAATATATTTTGTAAAATGATTATTCGTAAAAACGTAATATTATTAAAATAAATTATTAATTCAAAATAATAGGTTATACAAAAAAAAAAAAAATATATATTCTGATTTTGCGTTATGTATAACGAAAATATTTCAGTAAATCGCCACGAAAGTGTTAATTATATCGTTATAACACATCTTCATTTATATACTTGGATTTCTTCTGTACAATTATTTTTTTGAATCAGGTATAAATGGTCATGAGCTAAAATGTAAATTTTACAAATATGTACATTTAACAATAATTTAATCGTAATAAAAACCGTAAGATTTTTTATGGTTGGACGAAAAGTTGAATGCGTCGAGGTCGAATAAAAATCCAAATATATTGTGTATATGTTTTTAATGTAGTCAACATATTTCATTTTGAACGTGATATTATTATAACATGTGTAATATGACTCTAAAGTTTACAGAAATCTTTGAACGGAAGAATATAAGACAATATAATTATATTATCCAAAGAAAAAACGCGATTAATGTCAGTTGAAAATTTTCAAAAATTGTTTTTATTTTAATGTATTCAAAAAATCGTAAAAACGAAACATTTTTTTTTTTACAACTCCCGTCGTCGACTTAAATAATAATATAACACGAGATACGCGTTTTATTTTATGACATTATACGCAGAGAGTGCATTATTTTTTAGTTTTTAGTAATTTTGAAATTGTTTCTCTACTATATCGACGCGCAAACCCGGGGTCGATTATAATTAGATTTTAAGGAATTTCAAGTTTTTAATAATGTTATTATATAGTTTTTGCCCCTGTGCAATATTATATTATTATTATTGTCGAGTTAAACGCGTAGGTATATATACGAAAAAGAGCGCGAAACTGAGTTGAAATCGGATTATTTCGCGAAAAGATAAAAGAAAAACGACACTTTTTACGTTTTATTTCTCGACGAGCTTAATACCTAACCTAACCGGGTATGTACCGTGTAGGTATAGAGAAGAGAACGCGTACTTTGCCGAGTGCACATATTAAACATGCCGCGCAATGCTCGCTCGTTCATGGAAGAACAACTACTATCCGCCGTGACATTTTAACGATCGTAAATGAAGGGTGAGAGAGAGAGAGAGAAAAGGAAAAAAATATAAGAAGCTGTCTAATAAAATCATAAAGCACATGAATGCGCACGCGCGTGTCATGTAATTCGCACTCGATCAACTTTCGTTAGACAAAATCTTCTTTGATTACACGTGTAGGTAGGTATATAGAGTGATCGGAATATTACGTTACGAAAATAACACGGATTTATATATTGTTATTTCCGTACCCGGTGTACATAACGTTAAGACATTTCCATGTATACATTGTATTATATATAGTATTGTAAGGTAGATTCATTTTCTAACATAACCTAAAAATATCAATAGCGTCGTGGTTAGACGCGGACGCGACAAAAATTGTGCTTTCGATACCTATAATGAAATTAAAATTTTATTTGGTATAGTTTTCCATTTTTTTTTTTTAACTCGAAACTTTAAACTCGATTTGGGCAAGAAAAACGTGTATTATGTCATTGACTATATATTATTATCTATATTGTCTTGAAATAATAAAAAAATAAAAATGATATCTATTTTTTCTTTTATACCCGAGGTCATATTACGTTTATATAAATATAAACCACTCGACTTCACCGCGTTCTCATTCTATATGGTCGATAAATTTTTTTTAAAAAAAACCCTTCGGACAAACGGCGGTGTCATTTTTCCACATCGTCCATTATAATCTGTTCGAACCGATCGACAAGTCGGGTTTTATTGGCCCGAGTGTATGACAAGTTGCCCCGGGATGACGTTTCGATCACGATTCCGATGTCCGTTTAAGTATCGTGTGACGACGTCACGATCGTTTCTGACGCGGTTTATATAATATTATTCTTCGTCGCAATATTATAATTTTTATTTTTCCTTATTGTTCTTCGTGTTTTCATTTTAATTCTCTTTTATCGTGTTGACTGTTTTTTTTTTCATTTTTTTTTTATCTCATCTATACACGAGCGAAGAACGTCTTCGGCACGTTTCGTAATTTTTGTAAAAATCCGTTTTTCGAACGTTTCTCTCGTAATAAAATATTTATGTTTTTACAATAAATTATTTACGACGGTTTATTTCATTCGAACGTGTTTTAACGGCGGAATTATATTTATGTATTTCGTTCTGACATTCGCAGTCATCGTAACCGTATGGATTTTACTAAAATTTTCGTTTTCATTTTTTATTTGACCCGTTTGGATTGAATAACGTTTGATATATTATTGAAAAACAATAACTGACTAATTCGTAGAGTTTTAATTTTACCTAATAATGTGGTGAATACGCGATTACACATTTTATAATTAAATATATCATATATTTATATTTGATATATTTGTGTTATATTGTTTAAATTTGTAAATAGTGGCGACGATCATCGGCTTTTCAATTGAGTTAGCCATTTCTTTCCGGATCGGATACTTAATTTAACCACGATATATAATATTATTTACCGTGGTTGCTCCAGTCCACGGTCCTCTCGAACTAACCGAGTATTGGTATTTGGTACGTCCTAAATCCTATAATATCATCATCATTGTTCGCGAATCGTAAATTGTAAACAATATTATAAATATAATTTGTTGTTAAAATGAAATACAAAAAAAAAAAATGATTGCTAAAAAAACAAGGGTCATGTCATTCACAAGTCACGGTCAAGGTCAAACGACAAGTTCGGGGGTTGTATCAATCAGTAACGTTTAATAAAGACAATATATGTTATAAAATATTTTATTTTTTTACCTTGATTACTTAAGTACTCGATAGAGAAAAAAAATTATAATAATTTAAAATGTGACTTATAAAAAGTTTACAAAAATCTGATTTGAATAATACATAATAGATCAAAAGTTATTAGCTTAGGGAAAACCTCTTGGGACATTCGGTGTGTATAATATTATATTATTTAATATAAATAAATTTCAATTTAAAAATATGTCGCAGTTTTCATCAAGTAAAATATTATTTTTTAAAAAAGTTTTAAACATAAAAACTTAATATAACGTAATATACGATAATATGTATACCTATCGCGTATTTCGAAATATTATGCAAATTGTTTTTTTTACTATTTATTGGATTTGATCGTTAGTATTAATTTTTTAGTTTCTCGTCTCATTCGACCACGTAACGACCGAAAGGCGAATGAACATAATTGTTTTTAACAAACAATTTACATCGCACGTATACCTATTCCAATTTTCATTGGGCGTTTTTCATTTAACTTCTTTTTTTACTCTACATTTCGTTACTCAGAAAATATAGTACGACCTAAGTATAATAATATGCTAATCTACCATTTTTCCCGAATTTATTTGAAATTCGGTTATTAATTAACACGAAGACGAAATAACTCATATTTAACTCGATAACGATATATCGAACTACCTATTATTATTATTATTTAAAATTGAAACTCAATAATTTTTATAGAACCTAATATATTTAAATAATAAAAAAATGTATTTCATAAAAAATATCAAAAATAGATCGATCGAATTATGAAAATACACGACGAAAATCATACATCCAAATAACGTTAATATTATTATATTATTGTAAACTATGGGCTGCAATAAACGAATTACGCGGTACAAATTAATAAAAAAAAAAAAAAAACAAATTGTACTATGTACACGATTAAGTGTAGGTATATTGATATTTATTTTATCTAAATAATATGTCGTCGTAAATTTGTTATCAGTTTATCACATTTTATCGTATTGTATAAAAATAGTGTCCTTGATATATCGTGCGTTGATATACGTTCTACTTGAATAATTTTGAAACAAGTACTTCTCGTACTCGAGAAATCGAAAAATATTATATTTTGTTCTCGAGTCGTATTTTAAATAATTGATAAAAATATAACGCGGTGAAATGTTCAACGAAAGGGCGGGAAAATATGATTTATTTCTGGGATGAATTTTAATATTACACGTCGTATAGATTGCAGTACTCGTGGATATAATTTATTATCCCCTCGTTATGAACCTAACCCTTGTTATGATATCGAAACGATACAGTTATTAAGATTACATTTTTTTATTCGTTGGATATGTGGTTTGTTTCATTTTTTTTGTACACGCCGTCGAGGAAAAATAAGAAAAATAAAAAAATAAAATAAAATAAACCAGATTCGACTAAGAAATTTTAAATTCATAATAACAAACTTATAAGTTATAACGAAACACACAGTTGGCAGTAAGCTGGAAATGATAAAATTAATTTCGAAAATCGTCTAAACCGAAATCGAACGGTCAGTCGTTGCGTTTTCGTCCAAAACAGGGTCAGTTTAATTCAAATTTTTTTTTTAATTTTTTTATTTTATGGAGGGAGGGGGAATCCGATAGAAAAAATTGTACATCAATTATTACGATGACGAGGCGAAACGAATACGCGTAATAACATTATACCGATATATATATATAGACATAATATAAGAAAACTTTACCTCCCCTGACCGGACTAAAGTTTCGCGGTAAAATATGTATGAGTGAAACGAATTCTCCTGAGACTTGCCGCGAAATGTTTCCTGAGCAAATCAACATGTTTTTTTCAGAGCTTACAAATCATTCAAAGCCTGTTTGCCGACTGGCTCTGGGGAAATATGTGTGTTCGTTGCATACGTTTAATAAAGTCGACCGACGTTTTCTTCATTTTCCCGCGGATAAATAATATATTATATAATATAATATATTATTATATCGCACAAAACTTTGTTCCGCCGTCGAGACGTGTAATTTCCAAACACAAAAATGTAACGCGTATGGTAATATATTATAATATATTATATTCTGTGTTTCGCTTCATATATCCTTCGTCGTAATAAATCATACGATTTATTATTATTATATTTGGTCCCTGATTAAAGAACGCCGAACGATATTTTGTGTGCGAAGGCGAACGCCACGATGAATTTTATTACTTATGATATTATAATAGTAATATACGCCGATCCGGACGAACGAACATTCGAGATGTGACGGGGGGAAATATAACGAGATTTTCTCGACGAAACGTATACTTAATTTCTAAACTTTTAACAATCTGATGGTCATCGCCTTTGAAATAATTGTCGCCTCGGCTGTAACACACGCCGTTAAAAAAATATTATCGTTGTAAACTGCAGTCGTACCGAACGCGTCTTCAGGTGACCTTTTTACAAGAGCTATCTGAGTAGTTATCTGTCTAGTTTTTATTTCCACCTGATCGAACTTTCGAGTTCCTTTCCATAAACTATTTTACTAGGTACTCGGTAAGAAGTAAAGACCATAATAATCAATACGGGTCTGGCGAGTAAGACGAACGCTATTCGGATATTCGAATCAAACGACTTTTTTGTCCTTTTAAATATTTGAAAACCCCAATGCATTCATCAATTCGAAATCGGAAGCGATTTTCAAACAGTTATTTTTTTAATGTTGTTGAGACATCGTAATGTGATTTGCAGAATGTACCACCTAATAAATACCAAAATAGATTTATAAACATGACATTATTCTCTTTGAAAATTCGTATAACCATTAAAGGTTACGAATTATTTGTTTTTCAAATTCATTTTATCTATCATAAGTTATAGGTATTTATATATTTATTCTTGAGTACTTGTGGATAATTGGATAATTCATTTAAATAAAATAAAATCCAAATCCACAAAAAATTTACTTTTATTTAAGCAAATACGTATTTCGATAACAATGTTACCATCCACACTCTTCAGTGGAAAACACAGATTGATCGTTATCGGCGTGTATATTTCCCTTATATGGTGTGTGTTCCCTGTGCATGACGTCATCACACGATGAGTGTTATGTCGGTTTAGTTATTTATTATTAACTATTATAGTAATAGTTTTAACAAGTTATTTTGTAATGGATTTAAATTTAACAGATTATTCATATTTTTTGACATATATATAGCTTCTTTTATATTTAATTTTATATTAAAAAAATAAGAATAATCTGTTAAATTAGGATTTAAATCCATTACTAAATAACATGTTAAAACTATTAACATAATAATTAATAATAGATAAATAAACCGACATGGTACTCATCGTGTGATGATGTCATGAGAAAAATGTACACGCCGATGACGGTCATGTCTGTGTTTTGCACTGAAGATGGTAACATTGTTATCGAAATACGCATTTGATTAAATAAAAGTAAATTTTTTTTTGGATTTGGGTTTTATATTTTTTTTAAGTTATATAGCTTATAGGTATTTGTTTGTCGGAGTTCTGAAATTGTATGACAAAGGAATACAGGATTACAGGATGTCTACATTACACTTCGTGATTATATGCTTATTATGTGCTCATATACGACGTGTCTAAAACATATCTTGAGGAGGTGAACGTTATAAACATTATAATATTTTATTTTATATAGGTACCTACGTGAAAACGGAGCAACGATTAGTAATACGTTTTTGGATATACATACATAATATTATATATTGTCGTGTTTAAAAGAGTGTCTGACATTGGAAAACAATTTTCGAACTAAGAAAAGTAATTTTTTTAGCGTTTTTAAATTCCAATTTATTATTTATTATTTTGTTTAATATATTATAGTTTCGCATTTTAGTAATATGAATCACTTGCCGGTAGCGTATTTCTGTTATGCAGCTCATTTACTTGGAATAACCGTTGAAAGAAAACTATAATTGAAATAATTATATTTCGTTGAATTACATATACTTACATAGTTGATTTCAATAAAAATTAAAAATCGCTGTATGTGATATAAAATTACTATATTGATCCTGTCAAATAAATACGTTATTTTATAAAAATACATATTTTATTTCTTATTTAAATATCGTCTTATGAACCGACGGTGACTAAAATATACATTTTATTATGGTCCTTTAAACTGCATTCTATTCGATCGATAGCATTTTCGTCGTATTTCGAGTGAAAAGTGTAATTCGTTTTAACTTATTTCTCTTTTTTTTTACGTTACTCATTTTGAATGTGTATCCCATTATCACGTAACACGAAACGACTTTATCCTGACTATTTCTAATTTAGGTTTATTTCCTGAAATTCGCATATTATACTGTTTTATTTTAAGGTGACGCCTATTATCAGGAGCTCCATATTATCGCAATAAGCATACTCGTATTTTTATTTTTATATTCATTTTATTTATTTCCATTTTATACTATATTAGTATATACGTTATATCTTATATATATTATATTGTCGTTCTACTTTATAGTTTTAAACAATGTAATCGTTATATTGTAATGATAATAAGACACGTCGATTTTATTATTAAATAATAATTCGCATAAACAAGAGTACAGGACACGTATAAAACAATAATATATTATATAAACGAAGTTATTAGATGTAGACATTATTATAGTACACTGAAGAGTGATCTTCTCATAACGATATGTTTAAAAAACGATCACTATCTGTGTAATAATAATAAAATGTATACAGAGTGTTTCATCAGGTATGTCTATCCCAATTGGTCAATTAACTTTTGATCAATTACATATTTTTAAAATCTAATTTTTGCAACTTATTTATGTTATATACAAGTTACATTTTTATTATTACATTTTTTTCGTTTGTGTACTTAAAACAAAATTAAAAATATATTAAAATCTTTGTTTTCATATTAATTAAAATTTTATGATATTTTTAGTCTGGATTTTTCTTAAATATATAAATTTTAATTGAAAAAAAAAATGAATTTTAGGCAAATTAAACAGAGAATAATGTATTAGCACTATAAGCTTGTTATCATATTAAAATTTTATATTACCATTTATCAATTAAAATATAATTATAGGTAATAAACATGGATTAATACAATTTGATTATAATATTATGCTTGTTATGAAACAGATATATGAAACGCTGCAGTTTACATGGAATATAAATTGATTATCTAAAATCTATAATTATTTATTTTAGTTTAAAGTACGCAAAAAAAAAAAAAAAAAAAAAAAAAGAATTATAATAATGAAAAACATGATTTGTATATACATAAATAAATTGAAAAAATCAGATTTTAAAAATATTTAATAGATCAAAAGATAATTTATGTGAACAAACCTGATGAGACATTCTGTATAGTGTGCTTATCTACGATTTTGATATTACGCGGTTTTAATCACAGTTTTATTCGTGTATTGTGGTCGTCTCTTTATTATTGCAATGCGCATAAAAGATTATTTCGTATTATTAAAAATTCGGCAGTTTCCTGCGACATCGCCGCCGGCAAGTCGGTCGTTTTTGGTAAAAGCCAAAAGTTACCTCTGTTGTATTTCTATTAACATTAATAATAATAATAATAATAATAATAATAATAATAATAATAATAATACGAACGTGAACGTGAACGTTAACTCTAATAACGTCTTCGTCCTGAGAGAATATATATCCGGGAAATAAAACATTATGTACATTATTTTTACTAGGAATCGTTGCGTTTGGATGGCGCATTTTCGGGTTTTATTCAAATTTTTAATATAAACATGCAGTAACCGCGAAACCTGCGTGCGGTATAATGATAAAGAGTAAACTCACTACGACTTGCTATCTCTGAGAATAACGGCAAAATTTCGATGTCAGGCAAGTTAACGATAATTTTTTAACTCCATTATATTCGAAGTAATTGAAATAAATTGAAAATAATTTCTTATTAAATTAGATTAAAACTTTTAAAGTCAAGTAGATTATATTAACTCACGCTAGGTTTATTCTTGGTTAAAATTTCTATAAATATTAAAGAAAACCACATTATTACCGTATTATTAAAATATAAGAATCATAGACAAAATTTGTAATTTTGCGAAATTTGAATAATACAATATAGAATAGACGGATAACGAAAATTATTAAAATTTAATTTGATTATTATTTTGTTATATTTCCTAAATCAATAATACGGAAGAAATATTTCAATATAGGTTATTACCAATTTTCATTTCGATAGTGAAGTTAATAAGTTAAAATTAAATTAACTCTAACTTTTTAACTAGTTTATTTTCGAAGGTTATTGTAAAATTCTAATAATAGTATACGTATAGTTTATTACACGGAACAGAAACAACTTGACCAAAACCACGTCCGCAAAGTTGTCTTACCGCAGAAGAAAATGCGGTAAACGGAATTATCCCGAGGACTTCCGGAACCAGAAAATATAATATAATATGTACATATTATATTATTGTGAAATATTATTACAAAATATATCGTTTAATAATGCACAATATGTTCAAAAGTTACGAGTAATTTTGTTTTATAATAATAATAATATACTATATACAGGATGATCAATATAATAATAATTCATATTTTAACTATTACGATAATTGCACTTTTATATAATATACGTGTGTTTAGGAAGTTATTTATGTTAATTTTGAAATTCAATATTCGGAACACTCTATATAACAGTCTATATATACTAACGTATAGTTTATATAAACAAATGGAAGCATGGTAAAGAGTAGAATAATAATAACATAGGAAATGAGTTACATTAACCTAATAATATAATTATTTTTTATACGAACCTCGTAGTATAAATATTTTTGTTTTACTTAAATTTAAAATCACACAGACGTGTGACAAAGGCGAAGATAAAGAAGAAGACATAAGTTAAAAATGGAAAACGTTTCGGTTTCAAATAGATGCGAAATATTTCATAGAATATGAACAAATATTAGATGAAAAGTTATGAAACCTGTTTACCATTTGACATTTGAGTTAGGCGTGCAAATGATTTATAAAATCATATAATTATAATATTCCGCAAACACATATTACATTTTAATTGTTCTTCGTTTCGTACATTATATAATATTAAAATAATTTAAACATATATAAAATATTTTCGAAATTTTGTGTTGTGTTTATAAGAAATCGATAGGTATACAAAATTATTAATTATTGTAAATTCTACAAATTATTAAAAGTGATTTGCGCTTGAGGAAGGTAATTTGTGACTTCACCCGTTGTTAAGTCACAAATTCGGTAAAATAAAATGTAGATTCGACGAAAAATGCAAATTTTATATTATGATGTTTAGATAGCATTATAATATATGATTTTATTTCGTTTAAAATTCGCGAAATGTAGAAAATCATTGATCAAATGCTAAAACGCTGATTCTAATATTATTATAAAGATATTCAATATTGGGATAAACGTATTATTTTTTCATAATTTTGTGATTTAACCACTTTTTTACGCTCACGCGATACACTAACAACTTTAAAATGCGCGTTATAAACGAAATGTAATCTAATCAATTCGAAATGAATTGATGAAAACGAAATGTTGAATTCGCAATCGATCGATTGATATATTATTATATTATAATAATGAGTGCATATCAAACGAAACAATATTATAATATAATATAATGATACGACTAAGAGTGGTCTCGGAAAATCTCTCGAAAATCCGAACGCGTAAAACTCGAATATAAACGACAAAAAATATGCCACCCCACGTGACCGCCGACTGCGATTTATGAAGTATAATGATTTATAATGTGTATTGTACACGGACGAACTTAAAAATGGCCCATTACACACGAACTTCTAAGTAACCCGAGGAGGTTCTAGACGGGTTTCCACACACATTTCATTTACAATGTCCCTCTGGATGTACGTATTTTTATATGTATATATATATATATGTTTGTATACTGTGGTTTATCGCCGAGTGTATTATTAATTGCTGCACCCGTCGCGATTTTTCGCGGTCCACATAAATATATTATTATTATAAATCGTCTTTCCGAGAGGAATTCCGCGAGATTTCTCTAGTCAGAAATTCTGCACCCGACCGTATATAACACGTGAGTATATATACGTATATATTATATATTGTTACATTATTATGACGTTTTCTCGCCAAGCGTCGTATCGCGAAGTGATTTCGTAAGATATCGCGTATTCGGGGAAATCGATATTCAGTTATTGGTATATTATTTTTTCCCATATTATATACATTATTATAATTCCCGTCTGATTGATGTACAAATTCAATTATTCTAAAGCCGTTCGCGTTTTTGTGGCACGCAGATAGTTGTTGATGGCACACATTTATAAATTTAATATTATTGAAAAATTTGAAACTTCGATTTTCGAAAATTCGTATAATATTTCATAATATTAAAAATAACCGTATATGTATACGAAACTCGATTAAAACACGATATTGTATTGTATTTTATATTTTCGATCGGTTCATTTAATCTCGTATGGTCTCGATGTTAGTGGCGGATCTAGAGGTCATCTACCTCATTAAGATCAATGAAACATAAAAAACTCGGTCCAAGGGGGGCGATAGGGCGATCGCCCCCCTCAAATCCGCCACTACTCGATTTAAACTACTTTTCATTGAATAGCGATTTTAATATTTTTTAAAAATACGCAATATTTGTTATTTCACGACCAGATCCGTATAATATCGGACAATATATCGAATCGTCAAATCCCTTTCGGCGGTTTGTTACTGTAAATACGATTTTTGTTATTGTTACAATATTTTTATCTCCTAATTATAATTTATAATTATATTTATAATATTATGATTTTTCTTGTCCGTCGTCAACGAACCGGTACGGAAATTCGGTGCATGGTTTTCGGGTTGGTGAAAATAAATTAAAAATAAAATTATCGCCATATACGCGTGTGCGAAATAATGTTCAGCGGGCTTCGTATTCACTGAATTCGAACTCGAATCCAAACGGACAGGGTTAAATAACAATTTGCCCGGTCGTGGGTTCGTACCAGTAAGTCCGTATATTAATTGAATTACCCAGAATATTATATTATGATATAATAATATATAGAACCTATTGTGAGCGCATTGTTATCACGACAGAACGCTATATACATTTATATTATTATGATTTATGTATACGTATGCGTAAGCGTTGTTGGTAAAAATCGAAAATTAAAAAATAAACGATAAAAGAATAATAATAATAATAGAACCGATCCGATTGTTGAAATGGATGATAATTGATAATATTCGCGGGTGATGATATCCGATTATTATTATTATACGGTTTGAAATTTTGAAGAAAAATTTAAATCGTATATCATCATTATTGTGTAGACGCACAAAATTTTTCGATTTAACTACAATATTTAAATCGTTCGATTATCGATTATTTCTTTTTGTATTTTTACGCCTCGTTATTATAAAATATAATAATAATATATTAATATTACGTATATTATGCACCCGCAAACGCGTTAAACACGTAAATGCGAATGGGCATCGTATTTTTTTTTATAATAATTTTGTTTAAAAATATTGTTCAGAAAAATGTACTTGAACCTATGGTATTACGCCGTTATTCCATCCTTTATTGCGTCTAAATTTTTAATTTTGATATTATATTATATTTTTGCACGTTTGGCTTTGAATACTATATATTATTATAATATGATATGGTTCGCGTATTTCGCAATATTCGGAAAAGTACATTAAATATTCATTGGTATTTCTTATACAGTTATCGGGCGCGGTATAGATAACGTAGTTTATTATTTATGATATTATGAATATCGTAAAAATGTTGTTTCGATCAGTAGTCAATACGATATTTTTAATTAAACTATTAAAACGTTTCTGGTATTTGAACGTGTTACGGAAATATTTATGCGATATCGTTGTACACGCGATTGTATTTTATGTAAATTTACTGTGATGTTCCGAAATCAATTATAATTTAAATTATATTTATTATCAATTATATTTAAATTTTTCGTATAAATGTGTAATCGTATATTTAATAATATATGTTTATAGATTTTAATACCGGAGAAATAGAGAATGACTATATTGGTAATAAATGTTCGCAAATAAATAAAATGAGATATCCAAAAAAAGTACCTATAGGCCATTTTGTCCAGGATAGCAGAAGAATGTAGGAATGATAAATATATCGAGAAGCGGGAAATTGAGAAATTTTTTGGATAAAACAAAGAAGAAGAAACCTTACCGCTTTATATTGATAAAAGAACGAGATTACTAGAATTTGTGATGGTTAATACCGTAAATTTTTAGCGAATTACAATGCGTATCAAAATGAATTACAAGAGTGTAATAGTGTTAACAATTTCTTAGCGCTGCACATTCACGCGATGCATTTTGTTTCAAGTTTAATTGTTTTTAGTTTATTGTTTGAAAATTATGCTAAAACATTTAATATTTTAATTGAAGTTGTAAAATAAAATCTAAATTATAACAATAAAAAAAAAATGTTTTTTTCCAACTCTGCATAATATACGAGTAATATAATTTGTTAAATAATAATTATTAGGACATAGTAGTAAATATATTATATTACTATATACATAAAAATATAAAATAAACGTGAACCAATATAAAGTGGTTTCAATCATAAGCTAATTTCGAATGATTTCTATGTAGTTCACTACCTGTCGTCGGTAAATTATCTTTACGAGAGTGAACCCGTCAAAGTATAATTCAACGGTCACCATTTTGTTATGCAGAAGTCTGGGAAGTCTGGCAACTCTATCATTCTCTCTCCCTTATATTATATTATATTGTACTAATGCGTCACTATAACGCCATGATAATAATCTACTGAACAGTTACATGTTTTGTTCGAAAAATGCATAATTTATTCAACTGACAAAAGCCAACAAGTCTCTCACATGTATTATAATATAATATTATATAGGTACCATATATACTTAGTACTTACCGTACCTAATATATTAATAATGAAAATTTAATATTTTTAGATAATGACTGTAAATGTATAAATTTTTGTTTAGTTTTAGTTGTTACTAACTTATCGTTCGAAGAGACTTAGGTATAGCTTTACATGAAATATCAAAATCACAACAAATTTATACTTCCTGGTCACGTCTAATGTGTTTGTTGAAAACTCTAACGTGACATTATGACACTTGCGTGCACAGAGTTGTGCATTATTTTTTTATTTCCTAACATATATTATACATATTATTATACATTTCATATCGAAATTTCAAATTCAACATTGATGTTCATATTTCTGCTGAAGTCATATAAAAATTATTAATTTAAGAATAAATCTACATAAAACCAAAATTCTTCTTTTTCTTCTTTTTCTTAAAAAAAAAAAAAATAGTTATATTTTATTTATAAATAATAATGGTATTGGTATACATAATATATTTTCAGATGCTATATATTTTTTAAAAATTTATAATTTATTATACTATTCACATCTTTGTAACACTTATAAATAATATTAAAAAATATGTAAAAACGTCTATCAAACAAATACCTTATAGTTATAATTTGAATATTTCAAAAAATGAATGAAATAAAATTATTTTTGATAAAATTTCTAAAATAAAGTTTTTATAATAATATCCTCTTTGGATAGTCCATTATTAATGTTTGAATAATTCGAATTTTTATATAGACTAACTTTTTTTAATTGGAAAACAAAAGTTAACAGAATACCAAGAAATTTAATAACACCGTCTAAAGTGTTAGTAAAATACTAAAATATTAAAAAACATTAGAAGTTTTTGAGAGAGAAAGTATAATATTTTGTATTAATAATAAATACCACCTTGTATTTTTTTTTTCACATCTTTCGTTTTGTTAGATATAATTAAAATGTATAATATATTTGATTTTAACTCATAATTATAAATATTACCATCATTATTTTATAATATAATTATATTCAAAGTAGTGTTGGATGCTGTTGAAAAATTGTTATTACACCTTGAGTGTTAATTTCTCTAATTACATGATACCAAGGCACGAGCTCTGAAAAATATAGCTATAATAAATATACATAATAATAATAATTTATTTAAACTTGCCTTTTTTTTTTTTTTTTTTTGTTTTACATCCTTTGTTACAGTGAATATTTTTTTGTTCTTTTTAAATAATAATAATAATAAAAAAAAATACGATCATTGTTAAAACTTTCATTATGTGCAGCGTAAAAAAGTAAAAAATTACGTAATTTTGTGACTTAAAAAAGTTAATTTTGAGAAAAATGTGCATCGGCGTTCTCCTTTCATGAATTATATATAGCTAGCACACAATACACGTATATAGGAATGTATGCTTTCGTTGATGGAGAAGGAGTAGGCTACTTTTACGCAATGGAACAGGAAATAATATTTTTTATAATAATAATAATAATAATAATAATAATAATAATAATAATAATAAT
>JAIUCT010000022.1:8464755-8492915 GCA_021307375.1 Tetraneura akinire | reverse complement strand
TAATAATAATAATAATAATAATAATAATAATAATAATAATAATAATACGAACGTGAACGTGAACGTTAACTCTAATAACGTCTTCGTCCTGAGAGAATATATATCCGGGAAATAAAACATTATGTACATTATTTTTACTAGGAATCGTTGCGTTTGGATGGCGCATTTTCGGGTTTTATTCAAATTTTTAATATAAACATGCAGTAACCGCGAAACCTGCGTGCGGTATAATGATAAAGAGTAAACTCACTACGACTTGCTATCTCTGAGAATAACGGCAAAATTTCGATGTCAGGCAAGTTAACGATAATTTTTTAACTCCATTATATTCGAAGTAATTGAAATAAATTGAAAATAATTTCTTATTAAATTAGATTAAAACTTTTAAAGTCAAGTAGATTATATTAACTCACGCTAGGTTTATTCTTGGTTAAAATTTCTATAAATATTAAAGAAAACCACATTATTACCGTATTATTAAAATATAAGAATCATAGACAAAATTTGTAATTTTGCGAAATTTGAATAATACAATATAGAATAGACGGATAACGAAAATTATTAAAATTTAATTTGATTATTATTTTGTTATATTTCCTAAATCAATAATACGGAAGAAATATTTCAATATAGGTTATTACCAATTTTCATTTCGATAGTGAAGTTAATAAGTTAAAATTAAATTAACTCTAACTTTTTAACTAGTTTATTTTCGAAGGTTATTGTAAAATTCTAATAATAGTATACGTATAGTTTATTACACGGAACAGAAACAACTTGACCAAAACCACGTCCGCAAAGTTGTCTTACCGCAGAAGAAAATGCGGTAAACGGAATTATCCCGAGGACTTCCGGAACCAGAAAATATAATATAATATGTACATATTATATTATTGTGAAATATTATTACAAAATATATCGTTTAATAATGCACAATATGTTCAAAAGTTACGAGTAATTTTGTTTTATAATAATAATAATATACTATATACAGGATGATCAATATAATAATAATTCATATTTTAACTATTACGATAATTGCACTTTTATATAATATACGTGTGTTTAGGAAGTTATTTATGTTAATTTTGAAATTCAATATTCGGAACACTCTATATAACAGTCTATATATACTAACGTATAGTTTATATAAACAAATGGAAGCATGGTAAAGAGTAGAATAATAATAACATAGGAAATGAGTTACATTAACCTAATAATATAATTATTTTTTATACGAACCTCGTAGTATAAATATTTTTGTTTTACTTAAATTTAAAATCACACAGACGTGTGACAAAGGCGAAGATAAAGAAGAAGACATAAGTTAAAAATGGAAAACGTTTCGGTTTCAAATAGATGCGAAATATTTCATAGAATATGAACAAATATTAGATGAAAAGTTATGAAACCTGTTTACCATTTGACATTTGAGTTAGGCGTGCAAATGATTTATAAAATCATATAATTATAATATTCCGCAAACACATATTACATTTTAATTGTTCTTCGTTTCGTACATTATATAATATTAAAATAATTTAAACATATATAAAATATTTTCGAAATTTTGTGTTGTGTTTATAAGAAATCGATAGGTATACAAAATTATTAATTATTGTAAATTCTACAAATTATTAAAAGTGATTTGCGCTTGAGGAAGGTAATTTGTGACTTCACCCGTTGTTAAGTCACAAATTCGGTAAAATAAAATGTAGATTCGACGAAAAATGCAAATTTTATATTATGATGTTTAGATAGCATTATAATATATGATTTTATTTCGTTTAAAATTCGCGAAATGTAGAAAATCATTGATCAAATGCTAAAACGCTGATTCTAATATTATTATAAAGATATTCAATATTGGGATAAACGTATTATTTTTTCATAATTTTGTGATTTAACCACTTTTTTACGCTCACGCGATACACTAACAACTTTAAAATGCGCGTTATAAACGAAATGTAATCTAATCAATTCGAAATGAATTGATGAAAACGAAATGTTGAATTCGCAATCGATCGATTGATATATTATTATATTATAATAATGAGTGCATATCAAACGAAACAATATTATAATATAATATAATGATACGACTAAGAGTGGTCTCGGAAAATCTCTCGAAAATCCGAACGCGTAAAACTCGAATATAAACGACAAAAAATATGCCACCCCACGTGACCGCCGACTGCGATTTATGAAGTATAATGATTTATAATGTGTATTGTACACGGACGAACTTAAAAATGGCCCATTACACACGAACTTCTAAGTAACCCGAGGAGGTTCTAGACGGGTTTCCACACACATTTCATTTACAATGTCCCTCTGGATGTACGTATTTTTATATGTATATATATATATATGTTTGTATACTGTGGTTTATCGCCGAGTGTATTATTAATTGCTGCACCCGTCGCGATTTTTCGCGGTCCACATAAATATATTATTATTATAAATCGTCTTTCCGAGAGGAATTCCGCGAGATTTCTCTAGTCAGAAATTCTGCACCCGACCGTATATAACACGTGAGTATATATACGTATATATTATATATTGTTACATTATTATGACGTTTTCTCGCCAAGCGTCGTATCGCGAAGTGATTTCGTAAGATATCGCGTATTCGGGGAAATCGATATTCAGTTATTGGTATATTATTTTTTCCCATATTATATACATTATTATAATTCCCGTCTGATTGATGTACAAATTCAATTATTCTAAAGCCGTTCGCGTTTTTGTGGCACGCAGATAGTTGTTGATGGCACACATTTATAAATTTAATATTATTGAAAAATTTGAAACTTCGATTTTCGAAAATTCGTATAATATTTCATAATATTAAAAATAACCGTATATGTATACGAAACTCGATTAAAACACGATATTGTATTGTATTTTATATTTTCGATCGGTTCATTTAATCTCGTATGGTCTCGATGTTAGTGGCGGATCTAGAGGTCATCTACCTCATTAAGATCAATGAAACATAAAAAACTCGGTCCAAGGGGGGCGATAGGGCGATCGCCCCCCTCAAATCCGCCACTACTCGATTTAAACTACTTTTCATTGAATAGCGATTTTAATATTTTTTAAAAATACGCAATATTTGTTATTTCACGACCAGATCCGTATAATATCGGACAATATATCGAATCGTCAAATCCCTTTCGGCGGTTTGTTACTGTAAATACGATTTTTGTTATTGTTACAATATTTTTATCTCCTAATTATAATTTATAATTATATTTATAATATTATGATTTTTCTTGTCCGTCGTCAACGAACCGGTACGGAAATTCGGTGCATGGTTTTCGGGTTGGTGAAAATAAATTAAAAATAAAATTATCGCCATATACGCGTGTGCGAAATAATGTTCAGCGGGCTTCGTATTCACTGAATTCGAACTCGAATCCAAACGGACAGGGTTAAATAACAATTTGCCCGGTCGTGGGTTCGTACCAGTAAGTCCGTATATTAATTGAATTACCCAGAATATTATATTATGATATAATAATATATAGAACCTATTGTGAGCGCATTGTTATCACGACAGAACGCTATATACATTTATATTATTATGATTTATGTATACGTATGCGTAAGCGTTGTTGGTAAAAATCGAAAATTAAAAAATAAACGATAAAAGAATAATAATAATAATAGAACCGATCCGATTGTTGAAATGGATGATAATTGATAATATTCGCGGGTGATGATATCCGATTATTATTATTATACGGTTTGAAATTTTGAAGAAAAATTTAAATCGTATATCATCATTATTGTGTAGACGCACAAAATTTTTCGATTTAACTACAATATTTAAATCGTTCGATTATCGATTATTTCTTTTTGTATTTTTACGCCTCGTTATTATAAAATATAATAATAATATATTAATATTACGTATATTATGCACCCGCAAACGCGTTAAACACGTAAATGCGAATGGGCATCGTATTTTTTTTTATAATAATTTTGTTTAAAAATATTGTTCAGAAAAATGTACTTGAACCTATGGTATTACGCCGTTATTCCATCCTTTATTGCGTCTAAATTTTTAATTTTGATATTATATTATATTTTTGCACGTTTGGCTTTGAATACTATATATTATTATAATATGATATGGTTCGCGTATTTCGCAATATTCGGAAAAGTACATTAAATATTCATTGGTATTTCTTATACAGTTATCGGGCGCGGTATAGATAACGTAGTTTATTATTTATGATATTATGAATATCGTAAAAATGTTGTTTCGATCAGTAGTCAATACGATATTTTTAATTAAACTATTAAAACGTTTCTGGTATTTGAACGTGTTACGGAAATATTTATGCGATATCGTTGTACACGCGATTGTATTTTATGTAAATTTACTGTGATGTTCCGAAATCAATTATAATTTAAATTATATTTATTATCAATTATATTTAAATTTTTCGTATAAATGTGTAATCGTATATTTAATAATATATGTTTATAGATTTTAATACCGGAGAAATAGAGAATGACTATATTGGTAATAAATGTTCGCAAATAAATAAAATGAGATATCCAAAAAAAGTACCTATAGGCCATTTTGTCCAGGATAGCAGAAGAATGTAGGAATGATAAATATATCGAGAAGCGGGAAATTGAGAAATTTTTTGGATAAAACAAAGAAGAAGAAACCTTACCGCTTTATATTGATAAAAGAACGAGATTACTAGAATTTGTGATGGTTAATACCGTAAATTTTTAGCGAATTACAATGCGTATCAAAATGAATTACAAGAGTGTAATAGTGTTAACAATTTCTTAGCGCTGCACATTCACGCGATGCATTTTGTTTCAAGTTTAATTGTTTTTAGTTTATTGTTTGAAAATTATGCTAAAACATTTAATATTTTAATTGAAGTTGTAAAATAAAATCTAAATTATAACAATAAAAAAAAAATGTTTTTTTCCAACTCTGCATAATATACGAGTAATATAATTTGTTAAATAATAATTATTAGGACATAGTAGTAAATATATTATATTACTATATACATAAAAATATAAAATAAACGTGAACCAATATAAAGTGGTTTCAATCATAAGCTAATTTCGAATGATTTCTATGTAGTTCACTACCTGTCGTCGGTAAATTATCTTTACGAGAGTGAACCCGTCAAAGTATAATTCAACGGTCACCATTTTGTTATGCAGAAGTCTGGGAAGTCTGGCAACTCTATCATTCTCTCTCCCTTATATTATATTATATTGTACTAATGCGTCACTATAACGCCATGATAATAATCTACTGAACAGTTACATGTTTTGTTCGAAAAATGCATAATTTATTCAACTGACAAAAGCCAACAAGTCTCTCACATGTATTATAATATAATATTATATAGGTACCATATATACTTAGTACTTACCGTACCTAATATATTAATAATGAAAATTTAATATTTTTAGATAATGACTGTAAATGTATAAATTTTTGTTTAGTTTTAGTTGTTACTAACTTATCGTTCGAAGAGACTTAGGTATAGCTTTACATGAAATATCAAAATCACAACAAATTTATACTTCCTGGTCACGTCTAATGTGTTTGTTGAAAACTCTAACGTGACATTATGACACTTGCGTGCACAGAGTTGTGCATTATTTTTTTATTTCCTAACATATATTATACATATTATTATACATTTCATATCGAAATTTCAAATTCAACATTGATGTTCATATTTCTGCTGAAGTCATATAAAAATTATTAATTTAAGAATAAATCTACATAAAACCAAAATTCTTCTTTTTCTTCTTTTTCTTAAAAAAAAAAAAAATAGTTATATTTTATTTATAAATAATAATGGTATTGGTATACATAATATATTTTCAGATGCTATATATTTTTTAAAAATTTATAATTTATTATACTATTCACATCTTTGTAACACTTATAAATAATATTAAAAAATATGTAAAAACGTCTATCAAACAAATACCTTATAGTTATAATTTGAATATTTCAAAAAATGAATGAAATAAAATTATTTTTGATAAAATTTCTAAAATAAAGTTTTTATAATAATATCCTCTTTGGATAGTCCATTATTAATGTTTGAATAATTCGAATTTTTATATAGACTAACTTTTTTTAATTGGAAAACAAAAGTTAACAGAATACCAAGAAATTTAATAACACCGTCTAAAGTGTTAGTAAAATACTAAAATATTAAAAAACATTAGAAGTTTTTGAGAGAGAAAGTATAATATTTTGTATTAATAATAAATACCACCTTGTATTTTTTTTTTCACATCTTTCGTTTTGTTAGATATAATTAAAATGTATAATATATTTGATTTTAACTCATAATTATAAATATTACCATCATTATTTTATAATATAATTATATTCAAAGTAGTGTTGGATGCTGTTGAAAAATTGTTATTACACCTTGAGTGTTAATTTCTCTAATTACATGATACCAAGGCACGAGCTCTGAAAAATATAGCTATAATAAATATACATAATAATAATAATTTATTTAAACTTGCCTTTTTTTTTTTTTTTTTTTGTTTTACATCCTTTGTTACAGTGAATATTTTTTTGTTCTTTTTAAATAATAATAATAATAAAAAAAAATACGATCATTGTTAAAACTTTCATTATGTGCAGCGTAAAAAAGTAAAAAATTACGTAATTTTGTGACTTAAAAAAGTTAATTTTGAGAAAAATGTGCATCGGCGTTCTCCTTTCATGAATTATATATAGCTAGCACACAATACACGTATATAGGAATGTATGCTTTCGTTGATGGAGAAGGAGTAGGCTACTTTTACGCAATGGAACAGGAAATAATATTTTTTATAATAATAATAATAATAATAATAATAATAATAATAATAATAATAATATTATTATAGTACGAAGGACAATGTGAATGCTTTATATTAAACGAAAATTTTTTCTTAGTTATTTTCAGTAGTTCATAGTATATAATATAGTAATTTAATTAGAAATTGTGTGTTATACAATCGAGGAAGTTCTAACATATGATTTTAGAAGTTTTGTTTCATGTACGTAATAGAAGTTAAATCATTTTACGTATGCATTTCATATTTAATTTTAATTAATATAATTATTATACTATTGTAGACATTTACACAATTATGATATAAATATGTAGGCAAATATATTACTATAGTTTTAAATAGTTGAACAATGAGAAATATAGATACAGATTTTTATAAAATGTAATTTGATAATGGGATTTCTTAATTTGTAATTTTATATTATGTTCTATATCATAGGTTTACAAAATGAGGTATAAAATAAATAATATTTTTATATACTGTTAGAAAAAAAATTATTCGATATATACATCCTAAATATTGTCAAACATAATATTATATCAATTTTGAAATTTTAAAGAATTAATAATTACGAGTATTTAATATACATTATAGCCTGTTCTTATGCTCAAAAATAAATGAATTTATTTTGTTCTTCATCGAAGAAAACATAAACTATATTACCTTATGAAATAATTAATTTTATTATTATATTATATTATAAACTAATAAAATTATAATTTTTTGATAATATTTAATTAATATAAAACGTATTTAATTATTTCACTATAAATGATTTATAATAATATATTTATGAATTATAAAAAATAAATATTTATATTGAATTTAAATCAAAATACATCGTTAATACAAGGATGATTAGCGCAGGTGTGTGTAATGAGATTCCACAAAAAATTAACCATTTTTAATATCGGTATTTTTCTTAATTGAACTTTTTCTTTTTAATTAGGAGTTACTAATTTTTATGGTTTTCAGAAGTTATTTAATTATGTTTTTGTGTAATTCCTCCATAAAAATGTAATATCCCAGGAGGAAAAATACAATTTCAGTATTATATTTCTAATATTTTTAAATTAATAATTTTTAATTGAGCGCCTCATTATAATGATTTATTTTGATAACGTATACTTTGAAAAAAAAAAAAAAATGAAATACAAGATGTTACATCAAAAACCAAAAATTAGAATATTTATTGTCACGTTACGTTTTTCAAAAAAAATAAAATCATTAAATTAAAAAAAAAAAAAAAAAAAAAAAAATAGTTAAATAATATTACGATATTACATTATTAAACTAACAGTTTTAAATAAATATTTTACATTTCGTTCGCGAAGGACTCTGTCGTTTTCATCGATTCGAGTAGAAATAGTTATTATTAGAAATCTCAGTTTATCAATCATTAATCTTAATAAAATGCTCATTTTTCCGTTTAAAACGAATATACGGGCGAAAAAAAAATACACGACGTGAATGGAAATATGTCAAACGAGGGTCGTCTATATTTTAATAAAACGTTTAATTTTTAACCCTTTTTCTGTGCATTTAATATTGTGCACGTCTCTGACACCCCGGAAGGCGGAAAAACGCCAAATATTTCGAAATTATTATACCCGCACGTTTGTCGTTTAATTGATTTTATGACCTTTTGGGCGCGCAAAAAAAAAAAAAATAACAATAATATTATTATAAAGAAATAAAAAATTCTACATATAGAATAATAAAAAAAATATATATAAATTAAAGGAATATATTGAAAAAACCAACGGTATGTTTAATAAAATTCGTTCATTCCTTCTTTTCATATATTATATTTTAATAAATTCGTGCAACTTTTTGCACTACATTATTTTAACGGGAAAAGAGTCGAAAAATCGACGGGAAAATCGACCGATCGGCGTTATATTAATCCTATGCGAAAAATACGTTTTTTTTTTTTTGTTTTTTTTTTAAAAATATTTTTGGAAATTATGGAGATTACGTTGAAATTGTTTTTCTTATTGAACATGGTGTAATTATATTATACATAATATTATAAGTAAGATCAACGTGAATGCGATTTTTGGTTATAATAGTCGTATTATTTTTCATTTTGTACGTTGCAGTGTGTCAATTTATTACACGACTGCGCCAAATTTTTTTGTGATTATTTAACACATTGCATTAAATGTTAATTTCACTGACAAATGCGCGAAACCTTATATAATGTTCTGTCCAACTTAGCAATCTGTAACGGTGTCCTTGCACGTCTAATTTCAAAGGATACCCGACCTACAGATCAATTCTCAACAAACTAAACCCTAAAAGCCAGCACCCTAATGCGACAAAACCTGCAGCTTTCCATCAAAATAGTATACAAAACACTACGAGTAATCAATCAAATTTTAGACCATCCCACGTCACCGTACCTGCATTACGTACAGCCCTGATTCTCTTTCTTCTCACTTCCATTAGCGAACCTTCTCGAAAATGTCTTATCGTCACGAGTTTCGTCGTAAATTCTCTGCTATCGAGTCCTATCTCACCTCGTTAAATTTAAAATAATTACCCTAAACTATAATTTATTACTACAAAAGTCGTGACCTACTATGATATTAGTCTCATATTTTTCATTTATTCCGAAAATTTGTTTTTTATTAATTTTTTTCTTTTAGGTAGAACTATAACTCGGTAAAATAAAATAATCATTTTTATATATAATTATTTAAGTCGGCGCATTGTGTAGGCAATAATGATGCATAGATGTGGATAATTTTATTCTAGTGATGAAAATAATAAAATATTAAATTAAGTTCACGAATAATAACAATAATAATTATAATTATTATTGAAAAATGCTTTTGAAAATTATTTATAGATGGTAAGATACTGAAATTAATATGGAAAAAATATCTCAAACTATTGTTAATGATATAAAGTGTCTTACTATTAAATAAAAATAATTCAATTTTAACAATAGAATTCCTCCATATAATAAGTAATTTCGTTACTTTTATTTAGTATTAATATTATTTCGACATAAAAATATAAATTATACTTTGCTAAGAAAATTCAATAAATAATATATAATTTATTATGATGTCTATTATAATAATTTTATTTCCATAAATAAATATTCATAATTCTGTTCAATATTTTAAATAATGTCAAAATTATTAAATATAGTTACTATTAGTGATGGTATAATGTAATCCCTAATAAATTATCGGTTGTAGGTAGTATTTAAGTACATCAAATTAAATAAATAACGTAAATATTATTTCAAGGAGAGAATATATTTTGGATTAAATACTCGTATTATGGATTCTTCCAAAGGTGGGGAAATATAAAATATGAGGTGTAAGAAGTTATCATTTTATATTAATTCTTTTTATTGTTAATTATAATGTTTTTTATAATACATAAATAATTTAAATAGGTAGTAAATTTAAGAAAAATTATTTTTCGTATAATTATTGTGAAATAAATGTAATATTTGTATTTTAAATTTAATTTTCTTTATACTGATTGACGAATGCTTAATATTGGTATATTGACTTACATGTCCATAAAAGTTATCACCGTCGATGAGTCTGGTGAAGTTATATTTCGAATTTGTAAAACTTTTCGAGATTCTATACGTTGTGAAAAACGAAGAAAGTTTTAAAGAATATAACGTAATGGTATTTATATACTAAAATTCGTACACGTAGAAGTTTTACACTGAATGTCTGATAAAGACAGCTATTCGAAATATCACTAAATTTTTAAGTGGTAAACATATGTGTATTTATGTATTCCCAAATAATTTTAAAAATCAATAAAAGCATATTTAATTTCTATCCAAAATAAAATAATTAAAATCAAGTCACCGATCAAAATCACTGGTATTGTAACAATCAATAAACGAATAAAAGTTGAAAAATAATTAAAATTAATTAAAAATTTTTTTATAATTTTTCCAATAACATATTTTCTTAATTTTAATATATTCTCTACATCATGTGCTGCAGTTTATAAAACACATAGTAATAAACTAATAACTATTATGAATTTAATAGTTTTATAACATTTTAAAAGAGTATTATGGTTTAATTATGAAATTTGAATGTATATAAAGTAGGTATTATTATAAAATCTATTAACTTTCGTTCAAAGTATTTGATAACGAATATTTATTTATTTATTTAATATTTATTATTGTCTTTATAGCTGTCTTTTCAATATATGACCATTTTGTGAATTATGACTTTTGATTTTTCCGATCAGATTCGGTATCAAGTCAAACTCATAATTTTCTGCATTTAAATATTTTTATTATTCGAATGTTTAAAGTATTGATCATTATTTTTGTTTTATACATACAGAATTATTCATATAAATAGCTACTAGTTATTTCCTCGTGAACATTACAATCAAAATTTCTACTTAGAGAAGCAGGGTGACGCGCTTGCGTAAAACTAATATTTTAATAAATTATATTAAACTATAAAAAATAAAATAAAATTTCACGATGACGAGAAATTTTTATCCTTCAAGTTCCATAGCGAATACATAATTATCATAATCATAATTATCGGAATACAAAATATCAATATATTATGTGAACGATTAATTATATTCAATTAAAATTTTAACATTATTATTTTGTAATTTTTATATATTCTTTTTCTTAATTAAGATTATTATGTGAACGCTCGTCGTGTAATTCGATTATGAAATTACTATTGTAGCAATTCGTTATCTAGTTATCCACGTTGAAATAAAATAAACTTTTAATTAATATTGAGTAATATAATAAAATAGATTAATAATATAATTAGATTATTTATACTTATTTAATTGCTGTAATATTATACTAAAATGTTATTTTATTCTTGCGTTAATTAAATTTTATATATACGAGTATATAAATAATAATAATAATGTAAGTGTGTTATATAAGCAAGAACGATGAAAAAATATTTAAATTCTTTTTTTATTATTTTTTAAAATTTAATTTTAGCCTTTAATAATTTAATTGGGTATGTGATACAATTTTACATAACAAAGTATGTGGGGTGTTTTCATTATCCTATATTATAAACAGTTATTTCGAGTATTTTCATTGTATGCTTACTAAAAAAAACGTCATGTTACAAATAGGGAGATAATTAGGTAAATATATTTATCTCCACACTTAACTCCCCCTATCCCACAAGAAAATATAAAATTAACATTTAAACATTTTATTATAATATATAATATATTATTTAATATTTATGAGCTAATCATAAGAATAATAAAATAAAATGATGGTTAACTATTTTAAATGCCATTACTGATAAATTATATTATAATAAAAATATTACCTATATAATAAAATATACAAAAACGAATGCTGTTCTGATATAATTATTAAATGTACGTATGTGGGGTTTTTAATACACCCCAACTTGTTAATAATTGTTATCATAATTCATTTATTATCAAAAGTAAATTAACATATTATACTATATTATTATAGAAAAGTACCAAGAAGTTGAACTGTGTGAAAATAAAATAAATAAATAATAAATAAAGAATAAGAATTTTAAAAAATTGAGCACTGAGGTGTGTTTTAAACATCCCTGGATACGTAATTAAAGGTTAAATATACATTTTATTTTAATATACTAATAATATTTCATATAATCAAAATGGTTATTTTATTTAAATTATTAACTCTTAACTATTTTATAAAGGATTTATAATAATATTAAAAATATAAAATATTTTCATTTCAGTTATTATATTTTATAAATACCTACCTATTTTATTATATTTTATGATTTTTATTTGAACATTGTAATATTATTACTAAAAACGTTTCGGGAACATTATGCAATAATATTATTGTTGCAATTTATTCGTTAATAACTTAATATAATTTAGCTATAATTGTGTGCTCGTATACTTTACGGACAATACGTTTATTTAGTATTAAGTACTTTTAAGTTTTAACTCATAAGTTTATAACTTAATTTTATATTAATTAAACAAACATATTAAATTACGTATGTTCATTAAACTGTACACGAATAATATTAAAGAATATTTACTGCTCACTGATTATTATGATATACATGTAATTGAAAACAAAAATAAACTAAGTAATAATAATATGCTCTGAGATAAAATATTAATAAAAGGAACTCTGTATGTAAAATATTTATGGAAATTAAAAACTTACATACGTATACAAACTGTGCCCATACGATTTCAATTTAGGATAAGTTATATGCATTTAAAGCATGAACTTTTCTGTGATTATAGCATGCTCATAAATATCAACACGACTAATGATGTATCTGATGAAATCTCATCTTAAAACTTTTATGATATTCTGTTGAAACATTTTATTAGTTTTAGAAAATAATCAAGTATATCATCCATAGTATTATTTAAATTTACCTACATCAATGATTTAATATTTTTAATTCGTATATTGTATCGCCGACAATTTAATGTGCAACAATTTAATAATTTTATTGATATCATTTTGGTAATATTATTATTTTATATTTTTCTCTATTAGAAATAAATTTTTGTCTCAGATTATGAGAAACATAAATATACGAGTATTTGAATTTTATTTTTGTCGGTGCCCGGTGGGCCCCTTAACTAGTGGACCCAGTGCAAATGCCCCATTTGTCCCTGCATAAATATGGCTCTGTGCATCGGTAATTTGAATTATTTGAATTATAATTAAATAATTTAAATGAATTTTATTAACTTTTAAATGAACAATTAAATAACATAATATTCAACCTATAATGTTTATTGTTTATGTTGTAAAACATATTTTAAATAACTCATTGCACGATTTAAAATATTTTAATTTTTACATTATATTATAAAATATTATAATTATATAATGAGAACTTCAAATTTTAAAACACGCGAAAAAAAAATAGTTTTTAATACATGATAATACCTATGTTTATTATTTTTTTATCGAAAACAGAGAATAATTTTACCTGCAAACGAGAAATATGTTTAATAATAATATATTATAATATGTGACGAAGGACAACAGCAACGAATGATTTGTTCAAAAAAGTAAATCAGTTTATTTTCGTAGCTAAAACTATATTAATAATAATATAATATGTTTATAATAATTCATAAAATACGTATAATATTACTATTTATTCCGGAATTAGTCCGCTACATACAATAATTTTTAATAAAAAAAATATGTCTAATTAAAATATAAAAAACTTCGTCGGCCGTACAATATTATACAATAATGTTATAATAATAATATTATCATGGTGCTATAATATTACGAAATGCGTTTTGGAATTGCCATCTTGACGGACTGTTCGTCGACGTCCGACGGTTGCGATTCAGGCTGCGGTTGCGATTGCGGTTGCACCGTCGACGACGCTGTAGTGGCTGGAGGCTGCGTTTGGTTGAGCTTGACCGCCTTGCGTACGTACGTGTTTGGGTTGAACACGATGTCGCGATTGCCACGGGCGTCGTTGTAGTCGTAGTCGTAGTCTACGGACGCCGTGGCAGACAAGGGCATGGTATCGTGCAAAAAGTTGTAACACATCGTGGTCATGAGCTGGTCCTCAAACGCCAACGGGACGACGGCGGCATTGGAACGGCCGTCGTTGAATACGACTTCGCGCCTTTGTCGCTCGGATGTGAACCGACGCCGTTGCGGTACCTGCATGTTCGGGATGCCGCCCTGGGACGGCATTTGCGGTGCGTACTGTTGTTGCTGCTGATGAATTGGCACCTCGGGGGACTCAAAAAGGTGCGGATAATTTTTTCGATGCAGTACCAGGAGCCACGGCATTCTGGATGATGCGGCCGCCAGGATTACGGTCAGCTGAACGTTGATCGCGGATGTTTTGGATATGTTCAGCTGTTTGACCGTATCGGGCGTGACGAGCACTCCGAAATACTTGGTGTCTTCGTCATCCGTCGCGGTCGGCTTAACGACGTGTTGCTGCTGCTTCGGTCCACCGCCGTAGACACCGGCACCGTTGCCGTTGTCCGATCCTCTCACTTCTTGGATGCCGCCGGTTGTAATGAACGCGTCGTACTCGGATTTTTCCCTGTCCAGTTCCCGGATGATGAACACCGGGCCCGTGTACTCGCCGCCGTCGGTCCCGGATTTGTGGTTGTTGTTCAATGGGCCCATCGGTCCTTTGCCGCCAGACGGAGTTCGGCCCACGTTGCTGGACGAAGAAAACCCTGAAATGACAATGAACGAACAATATTATAAGTAAAAATATCATACAGCGTGGCCGCATCAGACGTATATTATTATTGTATTGTTGATGTTATTTTTACAATTATTATTATTTTTTAAATAATTTAATATTACGTATTATTATTAATTAAAAATCGTAAACCGTAACCATTTTAATATTTGATACGATATTGAATCATTGAAGCGTAATTCCCAGTAGTCTTTACCATCGCAATGTCTGTAGCAATACGCCAATACCCTACGT
This sequence comes from Tetraneura akinire, assembly GCA_021307375.1. Classification (NCBI taxonomy): domain Eukaryota; kingdom Metazoa; phylum Arthropoda; class Insecta; order Hemiptera; family Aphididae; genus Tetraneura; species Tetraneura akinire. The sequence goes on along the minus strand of JAIUCT010000022.1, from coordinate 8,477,583 downwards.
TAACATCGCCTATATATAATATAATATACGTATTATTTTGAGCAAACGTTTTTAATTTATTTATCAGCCTAGTTGGTTTTCAATATCAATTTTTTTTTTTATATTTAACGTATATTTACACACACCCTTCGACCATTTCCTATATATCATGTCGTTTTATTGATACAGAGATTTCGATAGGATGCAAACGTAAAATAAAAAAAAAAAAAGTAAATAAATAAACATTACATTTACAGTAATCCGTCTGTTGTTTCATATGTAAAAAAAAAAAAAAATTGTTTTTCAACACAATGCAAGAAACGTTCGGAATATGACGAAGAGAGTAGGGTTTTATTTTATCCGTCGAGTCTATATTTCAAGCTTCACCGGACAAACAACGCGTCACGTTACATTTTCGTGTTACGTCTCTGTGCGTCTGAATGATAACATACATTTTGACGTATATCACTCCATGTAAATTTCCTCTTTACATCCGATAATATTATGTGAGTACACATTTTACAAAATATTACAAAATAAACGTACGGGTTGTTGTACAGGCATTCGAATTTAAAAACATAATTCAACCCGCACACACTATAATGTCACGTTATATATTATTATTATCTAGAACACGGTTCGTCGTTCGCCATTCATATCGACAACATCGTTAAAATACCATTCCGTGAGACGCCGGTGTAAAAATATCGAAATGTTATTATTGCTATATTGTATATCTATATGATATGAATATGAAATTGACAGTATCGTGTTATAATATTATAATAATAATGTGTCATAAAAAAACGTGTTGTTCGTATTAAAAAAAAAATATGAAAATATTTTAATTGTATTTTATAATCTTTTTTAATTTTTCCGTATAAATATTCAATAATATCACAATATAATAATATATCTTAATGTTATTAAATATTTCATATAAAAAACAAATTTGTAAGTGTTATTATCGGTGTGATAATAATAATAAAAATAAAATGTACAAGAGTTTTAAAATTATACTTTAGGTGAAGTTTCTAGTTATACCAATTATATTAATTATATTATTATTATATAATATTATTTCACTGTAACAATTACTTTAGTAATAAATTAGTCGTATTGAAAAATTGGGCAGATGGCGATATGCATGTTATATAATATACAAGTAAACTGATATGTTTTTAAGTAAAACAAAAATAAACAAACAAATAAAATGAATATACATTAAGAAAAATATTTTACTATTGTTTTTCGATATTCAATTTAAGTTTTTTTTTTTTTTATTAAAAGTTATTTGTCGAGAATAATGAATTTATTATTATAATATGTACGTTTCTGATTTTGTAATTTCAATACTCTTTTATATCAACAATAAAACGGTCACGAGACGATAATAGTTATACAGTTTTCAACTTAATATTCCAACAAACAATTTTGATTAATTTTAATTAAAACTAACTGATTGTATTCAATATTAAATTTTATCAATACGCAGGACTTCTGCTGTTGATTTAGTATAATAAATTATATTTGTCAACAGTTATACTCTCATTGAAACTCGATTAAATTAAAAAAAAAAAACTACACCAAATGGTGTGTGTATATATATAATATAATATTATAATTCATAATTTATAATATAATAATAAATTATTAATAATTCACATAAACTGAAACCTAAATAATATAACCCTTTCGTTCTCTATACAAAGTTTTTTTTTTTTTTTTTGAGCCATTGTGATGAAACTACAAATTAATTTTTCGAAAGTAAGTCGTTAAAAAGTTGATTAAACTGTCATTAAAATTATATATATCTCGGTACTAACTTTTTCCCTTGTAATTATTTTATGCACAAATATTATACAAAAAAAAAAAAAAGAATTATTTTCGAATCAATTATCGTTTTGATTTATATTAATTGACATAGTTTTTTTTTTTTTTTTATTAAAATATTGTACGCAGATGGTGTGTAACATATTTTGAGTTTGAATAAAAAATAATTTATATTTTTTGACAGACATCATTATACTACAATAAATTTACTAGGTAAATAAATAATATTACTAAGAAGAATGATAAGAACTTGTTTCTTTATCATTATTCATTATAATAGCAATAATTATTTAAAACAAAAATTAACACATAATAATGTTCTACTCGAATAATTTTTCACAAACAAACAAGTAACTGAACAGTAAATAAAATAATTCTAATCGACATTATTAATTATATTTCTTTAGTGGAATATTCATTACGAATAATTTACTTATCTGTTCAATGAGCGTGTTAGATTGAAAAAAAAAATGTTTAATTTGAATATTATATTTTTATATTACCCGTGCTAAGAAAAATTATAATCAAGCGACACCGCTGTAAGTAATTTGCTAAAATCAAGTGAGGATACATATTATTGTTAAGTATTTTTTTTTTTTTTTATAATATTTCGCATAATTTTTCTTCCCTGTTATAAAATATAATAAATTTCGTATGCGGATATGTGTTTACCTGGTATCTTGAACGCGACGGCCGAGCCGAACACGGCGACGAAGAGCAGCAATGATGTATAATAATAATTGTAGTTCTTCATGGTGGATGTTCTTGTAAATCACTAAATGGGCGAAATCTGGATATCTCGCTTTTATAACGACAACAGGACAATGCGGTCTCGAGGGGGTAGAGGTATACACACGGAAAGGGTGCGTTGTATGTGTCCGAGTTTAATGCGTGGCGTCTAGAAGACGTCAAGTCGATATAATCGTACGTTTTACCGATATGGTCGTCAATAATTTATTATTATTATTATTCGTATCCACCTATAATTTTTATTATTATATTATTTCTGTCTGAACGGTAAAGAAATATAATATAATCGTGTACATACAACTACTGATTACGAAATATAATATTATTTTTTTTTTATAATATCGCGTGTAGTCTAGACGAAAACCGTGTTCGTCGTTATCGAGGTGGGTCCGAGATAATATGCCTAATGGATTTACCTATACGTAATCATAATAATATAATATACGTGCGTTCGTTTACGTCTTGGGAACACGAACGAATTTAGTAATATTTTAATAAACCCTACCCAGAATTCCAAGGATATTCCTTCGCATAGACGAGGGAGGAAAATAATATACTCAGTATAATAATAATAATAATCATAATATACAATAAGGATTCCGTATATTATTATATTACTCGTGCAAAACGCATTCCGCGAACATTCGATAAATATTTCAGAATAATTATTATATAATTCATGCTTACGTTTCGAAATAATAATAATAATAATTACGATTTAACTATCCCATAGACGTAAATTTTTTAAATTAAATTCGGTTTCCTATACCTGCGATTATATTAAAAATAATATTACGAGAACGATGTCGAATAAAAACGTTTCATTTTGCATATTATACTCCGAAGCTTTTGGGGATTCTAAAATAATAATCATAATACGTAATAACATAATATATTTGCATTTTTAATGTCATTTTCTGTTTTCGACTCGTCATGTATTTTCGTGACGATAATAATAATAATAATAATGAAAATAATAATAATAATAATAATAATTGTACAAAATGATACTTCGTTGATTCTCGATGCCGAAAACGGATATTTAACAAAAAAAAACGCATGGCTTTTGCGATTCGGACAAACTACGAACTTTGGAGCGAGATAAATAGAATTCCTTTGAAATTACCGGAATAAACGTTAATAACAGTTCAGTTTTATTTGGAAAAATTAAATTACAATATCAAATATAGTTTGATAAGAAGAGTACGAGTCCAACAGTTTAACTGCGCGCCGTAAAAAGTTAAATATTGCGAAATATCTTAAACTTAATTTTCCCGTCTCGTGTTTTAGCCTAAATGTTTCCATTTGACGTATAAAATAATATAAAAGTAGATCGTCTGATGCCAATTATAATGAACGAATTAAATTACACAATTTAGAATTTATATTGATTATTCGTCTTTATAAGAATGCGAATTAAATTTAATTTATTTACGTTCCATACTATACGAAAACCAATCATATATTTTCATTCACGAACGATTTAGACAGATCAATCTACTATTATAAAATATAAATATGTGCGTCATAAGTTCTAGGGTATAATAATTTGTGTTTGTTAGTTTTATAGTTATTAATGTTTATCAAAATTAGTAATTATAAAAAATAGAAATATATAATTTTTGTAGCGGTATTAATGATTATTAAACCAAGTTAATATAGGTATTACATGGACATTATTCTGATTTTTTTTTTTATTATTATTATTTATGGTTATCTTTATAAACTATTAAATACTCGTTATGATCTTTTTTTTAAAAATATTTTTACGATCACGTTTTCATTGTTTAGTGTTATTACTATTATGTTATCATTGTTAGATTTGTTCCATAATATGTCATTATGTCAAAAAATATATTTTATGGAAATATAAAATAATATGAGTTTTAATGCCTTAATAAAATAATGATAATTATGTATGGTACTAGAATTCAACACTTCGGTAAATTCCCATAGAATAATAGAAAAATGAAAATATTGTTAAATTTAGATTTAAAATAAACGTACAATTAATAATTATGAATGTTATCATGCATGATGAAGTATATTAAAATATTAAAATAACAATATTTATGTGGTGAAAATGTTCGAAAAAGGATTTCTTTAATAACGAGGTATTGTTTACATTTTAGCATAGTATAGTATAAGTTTATAAATGATACACAGTTAAAATGATTTTTCATCCAAAAATTAAAGAAAATAATTAATAAAATATTATATAGTGGAACCCCAATATTAAACTTTTAAGCGTAATTGCAAGTGGTTCTGTCGAATAGCTTAGTTTGAAAAAAAGAATCGATTTATTGGTAGATTATGGTAATCTTTTAATTATCTAAGAAAAGGATATCAGAGTGGTATAATGGGTATTAGGTAGTTGATTTAACGATGGTATATTAAGATTTTTATAGAGGTTGTTAAACCACGTATCCAACAAAACAAAAATATAAACAGTTCAATAGTCATAATCAAAAACTAATAATTATAGGTGCTTTAATACTTATCATAATATATAAAATTAATTAACTAATTTGTATAAATATTTATTATAGGTACTTTATTTACAATAGATGCTAATAAATTATTATATAATATAACGAAATTTGGACAGGATATAAATATTATAAAACAATATAAAAATTACCATATATATATATATATATATATATATATATTCATATTATAATATGAAAATATAAAATTCAAAATGAAGTACCTACAGCTATAATTTGTTTATATTACGGAAAACAATATAATTAAATTTTTCTTAGAAATTCATAATAATTATTTAAGGCATAAAAGGTGTAATGATTAACAGTTAGAATTTATATTCGTTCAAAAATATTATTTATTTAAAGACTTTAAAGTAATATGTAAAATAAATAATTAAACTGACGAATACTTATTTTTCTAAATGTTAAAGATTATATAGGAATGTTATTTGGTTTGTTAATATAAACGATGACGATAAAGAATCAATATATTATAACCAAATAAATTATTGATAAAAAAGATATAAATAATTATTGAACTTGGTCCTTTGCAAATAATATAATATAATAATATTATTATTGTTAAAACTTTACGAATCAGAACATTTTTTTTTTTTAGAACATTGATTTAAATTTATATAAAGGGCAAGAAATGTACACATAGAAATTTGTAAAATTTGATTTAAGGACCAAGAGAAATTCAACAACAATTTAGCAGTATACAAATATTGTACAAATGTCACCTATATGTCAATAATATAGTTATCTTCCAATAACTTTGTCAGTTAAACCACGTTTTCTAACACTCGGGAGTCGTTAACATTACATACACAATACACACACACATATAATATATCATATATATTATAATTTTATGTACTAGGATAGATATGGTGTAAATACGTTTTTGAAGTACGATGTAGCGATGTAGAACAATATTGCTAGAATTAAAAAACAAACAAAAAAACGAGCCAGTACATTATAATAATATATTTTATAACACCCACGGGAGAATATTTTTTATAAAGTTATACGCACACAATCTAAACTCTATGGCTATAAAACATTTTAATGTTTTTCTTAAGGACGGTTTACGCGACGATATATGAGACAAACGCATAAACATCCTTGTTTTTGACATTTCGCGTGTATATATTTTTCGTTCTCTAGTGTACATCCAGAATAAATGTTTATTTTTATTTATTTTTAAAAGGATTTTTTTAAAAAAAAAAAAAAAACACAATGTGCACATTTTTACAAAAATAGCGAAAACAAATCGTTAGAAAATCGAATTTTTAGTATAATAATATTGTATATTATACGCACGAGTATAATACATAAATATTTATATTTAGAAATCAGTTACACTAGAATTAACTTTAAATTTCAGTATGTTCTTCGTTCGTGTCAAATTTTTCATAGAATGGTGATCATATTACAAACCAATGCGTTTGTTTGATTTAAAAAGACATTCCTACGTTACACTGTATGGAAACTTAATTTTTATGAATGGGCGATAGTACAAATTACCAGTACGTACCTATATAATATTATAATTTACATTAATACAATATATCTACTCGTTTTATTACATACGACGTGGTTGATTATACGCATATAGTACAAAATAGTTACCTATTGAATCATTCCGTGATAATATTAAAGGTATAAAATATCTTATGTAATGATGAATAGAGTGAAATTCGATGCGAGTGTTATTATTATTATTATTATATTACAATATACATTTGGAATATGAAGACAACAGGTAACAATATGTTGTTTTTCTCATAACGCGTGTAGATGGATATATCATTGTTTGCAAAACATTAAATGTTGGTACAATATATTTTAATCTTTTGCTAGAATTTTATCGCGGTTTCCACTGTACGAGCAGATTCAACGAAACACAGTTTGACAAGTTTATAAGTTTAAGAACAGAAAACTTCAAATCACTTAAAGAAATCTCTACTATTACTACTATTATTCGATTATAACTTGTTTTATAAATAATTAATATACCTACCTATATTGGTTTATAAAATTCGCAAAACTTGAAATTCATAAAGTTTATTTAACGAAATCACCGAGATGTTAATGATTTATTAATTTTTAGTTTTTGATTTTATGATTATACATTTGTAATTACATTTTTTTATAAACTTCTATGTGAATGTACGTATTAATTATATTATTTTAAAAATATTATTAAGTTGATATATTTTCATTACTCGTTTCTTCAGTTGTATTAATATTGTTACCCTCTTTATTTGAATTTTATTTGATTATGAATTATAATATTTTTTAATTGGGTAATTATAGTAATTAATAGTGTTGGTATACGTTAAATTAAATTTATATAATATGCACTGTGAAATATGGTACATTAAATTGATTGTTAATGAGTAATTACTAATTGGTAATAAATAATAACTATATTAATATACAATAGGTATTTTAATAAACTAAAATTATGTCAGAATTTGACTATTAGAATTAAAGTAACATTTACAGAAAATCCACTCTTAGCGTTACAATTTCACAACTAATGATCCTTCCGAAGAACTAAGTAGTTATTAAAGCCGATGTAAACAAATAACTAAGTCGTTGTAAAATACACACAGGTATAGATATACATAGGTATTTGGTGGCCTCTACTTGTAGCAAAAAGGTCAGGGAACACTAATTAACGCAATTTCTACTGTCTGTATGATTCAAATCGTAGAAAACCATTTAATTATCAGTAAATGCAAGCCCTTTGAAAAATAATTAGCCATTCTGTATTAATGATTTCATTAAGAACATTAAAAAAATGAATAGGATACATAGTTTATTTACTTAATCTTAACTAAATATATGTAGAGATACTCAATTTTCTATATAAGTACAAATATACATATATAAATTCACGTTTTTTGTTGAATGAAAGATCAAAACACGAATTTACGTTCAAATGCAACTATAGGACTTCACGCAAAAAAGTATAAAAGTAATGTAGGCCATCAAAACAAAAGGGTTTCACCTAAAAACAACCCTTTGGCATTGGTATTTGAATATAATTTTCGTCGGTGTATTTTATTCTAGCGGGTTTTCAATTATTCAAGAACAATCGTTGAGAGGGGATCGCGTTAAGACCCTGTGCAAACAAAAGCTCGGCCGATTTATAGCGTTTAAAATTTCGACCAGACGTTTTAACGTAATACTCAAATGCATTAACAACGGTTGACTTCATGAAAACTATAACAATAATGCACACAAAGTTTAAGTTATTATTTCTTGTGTAATTATAAACAAGAAATATAAATCTAACCGACATTTATTTTTCAAAAAAATCATAATAATTTATATAATAACATATTATTAAATTTATCTAATTCGTTTATTGAATAATGATGTACTTTAATGTTATTTTTTAAAAATGTACATTTTAAAATTAATTCAGTATTTATTTAATTAGATTAAAAAAGCAAATTTACAGAGGTGGTTAATTATTACAAACAACTTTTGGTAAATTATTTAATTATGGCACTTACTTCGAAAAATATTTCTATTTTTATAATATTAGGATAATATTTTTATGTTTATTAAATGTATTACAATATTAATTTTTATTAGTAATTATTTATTATTTTATAAATGTCAATATTATAGATATTGAACATTTTGTACATTATATAAAATAAAAATAAGAGCTGTTACTGTTGTGGAAGGGATATAGCATATAGGTCTAAAGAGAATAGTGTTGAATATTGATTAAAATTTGAATGCAATGATAAATTATTTAATTTGAAAAACGATTTTGAGCCAAGTTCATCAGATATTATATATATTGATTACAATTTTTACATTTATTCAGTCTCTATGTTCAATTTAAATGCTTATAAAACCCATGAATGTGTCACCTAAATACCCAAATATGACAGTACTTACTCAAAATCGCTTTTCGATTTAAATGATTTATCATTGCATTCAAATTTCAATCAAAATTTAACACTATCCTCTTTATACCTGTATCCCTTCCACAGCAGTATAAGCTCTTCTTTTTATACTTTAAACATCTAAAAAAAAAAAAAAAAAAATCATAAATGTAGTATGTATTCATGATAAATTGGAACTGAGTTTAGTAAGATGTATTTCGGTATCAATCAAATTTTCAAATTTTTAAAATTTTTTTGTTAATCTCATTTAAAATTATTGTAAAATATTGAGTAATAATAAGAAAAATCCATATAAATACTTTAAATATCGATTTTAATAAAAGTTCAACTTTAAGTACATATAAAATTTATATTTGAGATATTTATATTATTATGGAACTACGTTAACCTATATGTAAGTTTACTTTACAAAAAAATTTTGTCTTTTTTATTAATCATTATTGTAATTGTATTGATAAATAATAAAAATAATACTTGTATGGATTCTTAGATTTTCGATTACACAAAAAATATTAACTTTAAACATTTATAAAAAAAATTGGGACTTGGGATTTCCTAATTTTAGTAATATGTTAAGTGATATGTGAATGTACTATAATATAAAATTTTCAGACCTAAAAATCCAAAATTGCCAATTTGATCAAACATTTATAGATACCTATTATAAGCGCGAATTTTAAGAAATATTCAAAGTTATATATTTATAAAAAAATTTACTTAACGGTTCTAAAATTTATCACGTATATACTCGTATATATATATATATATATATACCTATATATTATATAACACCTACAAGTATTTGAACACTTAATCAAATTCAAGAGTTTAAGTTAAAAATTGTCCAGGAATCATGAAATATTGAAATCGATTTCGCCAAAATTTCAATTTCCGTGAAAAATGCCGTATTTTCACAGTTTTTTTTTTTTTGCTAGTTTTTCTTACCCCATAAGTTCAATATTGAAAAATTCTGAATATGACATAAATAAAGTTCAAATTGTATCTACTTTACAACTGGAAACTTATCCTTGTTTGTGAAAATCGTAGCTTTATTTCGGTTTGAAAAATTATCTACAATGATAAAAAAAAAGATGCACATCTTTGTAAATCCAGTACATTTTTCTCTTCACTTAAAATCTATTACTAGTTATAGGTACTAAATAATACGCATAAGTATTATATTTAAAAGTTATATTAGACAAATTATAATAAATATAATTTATTTTATATTTTTATTAAATATATTTTTTAGAACAATAACATAATTTTTTTATTTCCTATTTTATATTAACATTCTCCACAATGAGAGAGTTCAAAGAGAGTGCTTAATAAATGTAGATATGTATAAATATACTACATGAAATATGATTATATTATTTGAATATTATTTGTTTCAATTTATACCGAATATTATTAAAATGGAGAATTCATTGTTTGTCTGCACAATCGTGTATTATGCATGTATTTAAACTAGAATGTTAGGTTTAATGGCCGTGGAAGTGTCAACGTTTAATTTACAAGTAACCATATCAAAATTAAATTGATAGTGATCTGAGTTAATACAAACAGAAACAATTGAGTATTTGAACTAAAACCAATGTAGAATAATATTACATCGTTGTTTTTAAAAAAAAATGTTATGTTTATAATTTTTATAGCGCATTAACTCTTTCATTCCCAGACTTTCTTTTTTAAATTTTTAAATTTTTTTTTCTTTTAATCTTACTTATAATAGTTTAAAATAAAATGAAATCATTCTCCCCACAATAAAAATTTAATATTTGAATACATTATTTATACATATCTTTAAGTCAATTTTTAATGATCATGAAAATAAATAATATTATGTATTATAATAAAATAAAAGTGTGATTTAATTCATAATTGTTTCATAAATGTTTTTGAATGCAACTCTCTGAGTTAAATACGTAATTATTATAATTTCATCTTTTTACTTTTTATCTTTTTAAATTGAATATTTTAAAATTTTACTATAATAAAATATTTTATTTCTTCATTACTCCAAATTAAAATAATAATATAAAATGACAAACGGAATATTTTAGCCGGTATGACTTAACAAATAATTAAAATAAATATAACATTAAAATCTCCATTATTCGTCAAGAAATTATAATATTTATTAATTATAACTAAAACTGATGTATAGTTTTTATTTAATATATTATTTTTAAGAAAAATAATAAGATATTACATTACGGATTAGTTTCTAATTGAATTATAACATTTATATTGGAACTAAAATAATAATTAAAAAATGAATAAAATTTAGTTTAAAACAAAACATACCAAAAAGGTACACATTCATCAATAAAATACACATTATTTATTACATAAAAACAAATTGTTGCTTGTCAGAAAAACTTAAGCACAAATATTTAAATTCGATGACGGTTAATATAAATATAATCGTATCATCGTATCATCATTTTAAATAAATAAAGATCAAGATTAGTAACTAGTCGATAGTAATAATTCATAATTATATTGATCAATTATTAACATATTATTAATTCTATAAATCGATATTGTACTTGTGAAAACTTCTTCCTGTAAAAATTTTCCCTAACTTTTCAGTAAATGTAATTTTATCCAATATAATAAATTATGAATTCATCAAATAATAACTGACGATGAAGTATTTCTCAATTTTTTATACCTAGTATTTATAGTACAATGGAATTGACTATTTATTTTGTTTATCATAAACAAATAAAGTTTGAATATCGGTAATTTATCGATTTCCTAGAAAATTCTGACATAATATTAATGTTGTCAATTATCCTTAAAAGCGTGTACTTGTAAGTTCTCTATATATCAACATTGAAATATTATTGTATTAATGCAAAGTTTTAAAACATTAATAATAATTTAGCAAAACTATACTATTGTATTACGAATTCCATAAAAAATATATTTTAGATTATATAAACGAATTTACAAACATAATATAAAGATTTAAAAACGTATTTTTTATATGCTCTTTCATGTGTAGTAGGTAGGTACTTAAAACTTCTTAAAACATAATTTTTTTGTTGATATATTTAATAAAAAAAAGAAAAGCAAAATATGTATTTGAAATATATTTTATGTATAGGTACTTCAAAAATTTATAATTTTAAAAGGTTATTTCAGATTTTTATATTAACATTTTATTTTATTGAAAAAAAAATATGTATAATGGACGACGGTTTATTTTTATTTTTATATTAATACAAGTAAATATTTTATGCACGTATTACATATTATTGGAACGACTGAAAAACGAATGCTAAATTTAAATAAAAATCAAATTCTTTGACTCTTTAAAATTGTATATAAAATATTAACGCTATAAAAATATTGATCGTTTTTAAGCGATTTAATTTAATTTTTGAGTTGTTTATTTTTGTGTTTTATACATTTAACAACTATTATTAATCATCAAAAATAAAATATGATTATTATACTGAGTTATACAGACTGTGATTACAAATTAATATAAATTTATTTTGTTATATGTATAATGTATATAATATTATATTAATAAATATTTATTGCATACCTACAATCAAATATCGAAGTAAATATTATATTCCTATACTATAATAATTATATTTTTCAAAAATTTTAATTGTAATATTATATTGGAACACTCATACTATCATATTTATCCCTTATACGACCACTTATCATATTTGAATTTGTTGTCTTTTTTGAGAACTGAAAAGCTAAGGAGGAAATTCCACTATCACTCGATAATAATTTAACATCCTGCAGTTGGTTTTTAAAATTTGCTTACCATAAAATATAATAATTTTATTTGTAATAGACATTTT
>JAIUCT010000022.1:8451987-8464745 GCA_021307375.1 Tetraneura akinire | reverse complement strand
AAAAAAAATTGAGATTAGGGATTTTTCTAATATTTTAGTATGATGTTAAGTAATATGTAAGTATACTTCAGTAAAATTTTCAGACACTAATACCAAAAATTACCAATTTTATCAAACATTATATACGTTAAAACGAGAAATTTACGAAATATTCGAAGTCCTATATTTAGTAAAAAAATTTAAAAAACGGTTCCCAAATTTTACCACATATATATAATAGCTATGTGAACACCCAAAAAAATTTTCAAGTCTCTAACTTAAAAATTGCCCGAGTTATCGTGAAATATAGAAATTGAATTCGTCAAAATTTCATTTTTCGTGAAAAATGCCGTTTTTTCGTCATTTTTTCGAAGTTTTTTCTACCGCTTATAGTCAATTTTGAGAAATTCGAAAAATGACCTAAATAAAGTACCATCTACATCCACTTTTACATCTGAAACTCGCTATTCGTGAAAATCGAAGCATTATTTCGGGTAGTAAAAGTGTTTTCAGAATATTTATTTATACGTATGGATCCTAAAATTTTCGTTTTCCTAAAAATATCAACTTAAAACGGCTATAAAAAAAAATTTTGACAATTTTAATTGTAATATTATATTGGAACACTCATACTATCATATTTATCCCTTATACGACCACTTATCATATTTGAATTTGTTGTCTTTTTTGAGAACTGAAAAGCTAAGGAGGAAATTCCACTATCACTCGATAATAATTTAACATCCTGCAGTTGGTTTTTATGGTATTTGCTTACCATAAAATATAATAATTTTATTTGTAATAGACATTTTGTAGGTGTACAATTTATTGGTGTTACAATTCCATGATAATAATTAATTTTTTTATTCTTGTGATTACGTACTTTTACGTAGTTAATAAAAATATAAAATAGCAAGTTGTTTGTTATATATAATTTTTTTAATTTCCAATTAACATAAAAATAACTAATAACAAATATAAATTTCGTAAATTTGCATGAATTAGCGTTTTGTTTTGTTTTTTTTTTTTTTACTTTTACTGTTATTATAATTCATACATTTTGCAATTCCTTTGGTAATAATAATGAAAACGACTTTTCAACAGCAGCAGTTCGTAGTCTACCAAAGTGTATTTTATACTATATTTCACGGTCCAGGTGCTGCGTGCCGGATAACTTCCGTGTCATAATTTCCTCGACCATTCATACGGCTGTAATTCCGAAACAGCTTTTTCCTGTAAATATCATTAGTTTTAGTTACAATGCAAAAAAAAAAAGAGCTGATACTCCTGCCGCACAGGATACAGGTGTGCGGATCATAGCGTTTAATTTTACTTAGAATTTGAATGCAATGATAAACCATTGCATTCGAAAAAACGATTCTGAGCGAAGTTCAGTCAGATTATAATTTTCGTTTGAACTAAAAATATCAATTTAAAACAGCTATAAAAAAAAATTGAGATTAGGGATTTTTCTAATATTTTAGTATGATGTTAAGTAATATGTAAGTATACTTCAGTAAAATTTTCAGACTAAAATACTCAAAATTGACAATTTTATCACACATTATATACGTAAAAACGTGAATTTTACGAAATATTCAAAGTCCTATATTTTGGAGAAAAATTAATGTAACGGTTCCAAAATTATACCACATATATATAGTAGCTATGTGAACATCCAAAAAAAATTTCAGGTCTCTATCTTAAAAATTGCCTGAGTTATCGTGAAATATAGAAATTGAATTCGTCAAAATTTCATTTTTCGTGAAAAATGCCGTTTTTCGTCATTTTTTCGAAGTTTTTTCTACCGCTTATAGTCAATTTTGAAAAATTCGAAAAATGACCTAAATAAAGTACCATCTACATCCACTTTTACATCTGAAACTCGCTATTCGTGAAAATCTAAGCATTATTTCGGGTAGTAAAAGTGTTTTCAGAATATTTATTTATACGTATGAATTCTAAGATTTTCGTTTTCCTAAAAATATCAACTTAAAACGGCTATAAAAAAAAATTTTGACAATGGATTTTTCTAATATTTTAGTATGATGTTAAGTAATATGTAAGTATACTTCAGTAAAATTTTCAGACTAAAATACCCAAAATTGACAATTTTATCACACATTATATACGTAAAAACGTGAATTTTACGAAATATTCAAAGTCCTATATTTTGCAGAAAAATTAATGTAACGGTTCCAAAATTATACCACATATATATAGTAGCTATGTGAACATCCAAAAAAAATTTCAGGTCTCTAACTTAAAAATTGCTTGAGTTATCGTGAAATATAGAAATCGAATTCGTCGAAATTTCATTTTTCGCGAAAAATGCAGTTTTTTCGTCATTTTTTCGCCGTTTTTTCTACCGCATAGCGTCAATTTTGAGAAATTCAAAAAATAACCTAAGTAAAGTACCAAGTACGTCCACTTTGCTACCGGAAACATACCCTATTCGTGAAAATCGGAGCATTATTTCGGGAAGTATTTTTGTACACAGACATAAAAAAAAAAAAAAAAAAAACAAAAAATAATCACACATCATTGTAAAACCAATACATTCTTCGCTTCGCTCAGAATCTAAAATACGTTATTAATATAAAATTTTAACTCTCAAATACATTACGAGTACTTATTATAAAATCATATTATGCAAATTAAATTATGATCTAATAGAACAATAATAATTTATGTAACAAAATGATTATAGTATTTTTGTTAAAAATAAACGAATTTGTATTTATTATTTGGTTCAATTCAACAAAATAATAAATTAAATCACGAGACATATGTGTATCGGAAGATAAACATTTCCCGTGTGTGTTTGATGGAATGGTAAATTTGATAATTAATGATTTAATTGTTTATGATTTTTTGTTCATTTCATTGAAAATAATAATAAATCATAAAAAATATTTCAAGCATAATATTTTTTTCTGATTAACATCAAAATAATGAAATATATCAAAAGGAATAATTATTGTTATAAAATGTATATAAATTAATGTTTATAAATTTATAACATTTTCTATTGCTATATTTGATTTCACTTCTAGAAATACAAATTATAACATAGTGGAATAGATTTGATAGAATTATAAATGGAAGGTCTCTTCACTCACCCACAATCAACCTGTCACCCAATGTTTTCTTCAATTATGCTTATTATAATATTTAAATAAATAAAAACCTAAATCCATAAAAAATTTACTAAACAAATACGTATTTTGATAACAAAGTTACCATCATCAGTGCAAAACACAGACGGGTCGCATACAGTCTTTGTTTTGCACTTCATTATACTTCAACAATAAAAAATATTATAATGTTATTTTATGGATTGTACTTGTATAAATAAAATTTAATAAAATTGTTATTTTTTATTTTTATTTTTTAAATATTTATCTTTGTTACATTACTTTTGGCGAACAAGAATTATATTCCTAATAAATATTATTATTATAAAGAAGGAAAATTAAAAAAATTTTCACCCGATATTACATTAATGTTATTATTATATTATTGTATATACAAATATTTTAATTCAGTCTTTATTTATTATTTATTTATATTTCTTTGTCAATTTTTTTCTATTTGTTCGAGTAAAATTCTAATGAATCACAAATATTAGTTAATGGTTGATATATTTTTTTTTTATATATAAAATATAATATTTAATTCATTATCACATTAAACGAATATGATTTATTTATTTATTCAACGCGTTTCGATTCAATTTAAATTAGATCCATTTAATATTATTATAATATAGAATACAATATGACGTAAATTATCAATTAACTTTTATTTATGTAATAACAGTGGTTTATTGTTAAAATTTTTAATTTTACACGAATTTATTATCATTTATATTATACGCGTACTGTTGTTTTCATAGATTAACTCTGTGAGTCTTTCATCGATTGTTACGGAGTAAAGATATTAAAATAACAATATTATTATATAACGCATG
The DNA here is from genome assembly GCA_021307375.1 of Tetraneura akinire. Lineage (NCBI taxonomy): Eukaryota > Metazoa > Arthropoda > Insecta > Hemiptera > Aphididae > Tetraneura > Tetraneura akinire. The sequence goes on along the minus strand of JAIUCT010000022.1, from coordinate 8,460,793 downwards.
TAGCAGGTTGTAAACTACACAAACGGCATTTGAAATAATAATATATCGTCTATAACATACGCCCTGCACTGATTGGTTTTTACCTATTATCTATTACGGTTTTCTGGAACGTATTTCACGTGATCGATTTGTTTTTCTCAAATTTATACATTACACTTTATCACACACGACAATGGCGGGGCAATATAGCGGTTTTGATTTTCGATGAAATTCGTTTCTATATTGGAATACGCGTATTTATATTATACGCGTATACGTCGAGTATTACATCCGCGGACATATGAAATATTTCTACGCTTGTCGTATCCATATAAGATATATATATATATGAATCAGACGTTCGAATTGCATTTCATTTTCCAATTTCGGTTATCATTGATTGTCATCATTTCTCCCCGTCGAGTGTCCTCGGCGCCCTTGAATATATTGTTATTCAAATCAGAGACGACCGAAGATCGCGTCGACGTTCGATTCGTCTTACGTCATTATGTTATTGCTCGCGCAGTTGCACGTCTTATACTATACTTATAATATATATAATATATGAGTCCGTGGAGGAGAGGGTGTTGGGCGGAGAATCAAACCGACATGTCGGGCGGTAACGGACGATACACGATAATATTGTAATATGCAAAAATTGACTGAAAATTTCAAAACGAGACCGATACGTTATTTTTGATAATAATTTACGTTGATGAAATATTGTAACCCTTAGACGGTTTACGCGATCTATAATCCGAACGGCGTACAAATCGAAACACGTAAAAGGTTTGGCGAACGTCTTCAGTTCGGAAACGGCGAATAATATATGTATATATATATATATAACAACACTCCGCACGCGGTCGTAAATCTAAACGCGCCAACGCCCAAAATAATAATAATAATATAACGTCTACGCGACGACAAGGATATCGTTTCGTTTCGTTTCTTTTTTCTCTCGTTGTTGTCGTTACTTTTATTATACGCTCTTGCGGTCTCACTCTTACTTTTAAGACGAATTTAAAGGGACCGTAATCCGATTTATCTTTTTAACCCTGCGCATACGAGACGGTGTTTCGTATAAAGTTAGATCCTCGTTCTTATTATTATTATTAACGATATTAAGACTTCTTTTTTTTCGCAAAAAAATGACGAAAAAAATACATCATCACGACGTCTTGCAGTCGTTCGTGTGCGGCGTGTTGCACGAGACTACATATACGTGTATACTCTCACCGTGCGTGTTTCGTATTAATGGGAATATTATCGATTTCGGAAGTCGGCCGCCGCTTTTTTGGGCCGCATCCAGCATATTAATTCGCCCCTCACCTTGCCACACCACCCAAGTCCCGTCCGTAAGGGACCCGGACCGGGGACGATAAAATTTATATCTACGACTTCTCCGCGCGCGCATCCATAACATATATATATATATATATATATATATATATATAATATTATAACACTAACATTATATATATATATATATTTACTGTATAATATTATCATGACCGCGGTATAAATTATACGTTTTCCAGACAGATAGCGGTTAGCGTTCTGCCGACGTAACTTTTATTGTATTCGTGTTCGACTTCGACGACGACGTTTTCCAGTATCTACAACAACAATAATAATAATAATAATAATAATAATAATATTACGTTTGTATATATAATATATATATAATTATCTTTTTTCCCCTTTCTCGAGAAAAGGAAAAATTAAAGTATTTTTCGCTTGCCGATAAGCGCACGTCACGACGACGGTAATCCACAAGCCGAGCGTATAGTGTACGCGACCGGACGTCGGCACGCCTAATCCCCGCCCGAAACGAAAACGAAAAAATATTGTAATTTATGGTGGACTTAAACCGTCATATACCGAGTAACAAATGATAGAACAATGATCTTGTTACACTCGCGTCCAACACGACGACACGGTTTACGCAGTTCTCATTTTTTTTCTTTTTTTCATCGTGTTATTATTACTATCGACCGCGTTAATCTAAGTTGCCACTATTCTTGTAGAAAAAATTAGCCCCGTTTTATATATTATTATAATATAATTTTCCGTTTCATTTGAACTTAAACGTGTAATGTAGTTTTTGGTAATTTTAATGTCTCGAATCGTTCGAAAACGTCGTTTTCTCAAAATTTTATTGTTTATAATATTTTAGTAATATATTTTAATTGTTCCTGTAACAAAACATACATACGAGTTTTACACTAATATTTAATATTATCATTCTTATTAATTTAAATATAAAATTAAACAACAATTTTATTAATTGAATATAACCGTTTAATGTATCGTAATTATAATAATATGTTACCAATTCAACGATTAATCCGACTAGATTTTCGTTAGCAAACGTAATTTTATCACTCCGAAACTATTGCGAATATATTAATAATATTATATCGCTTGCAATCAGAAACTTACTTATATTAATGAAACATTTCAACTAGATGTAAAAATATGATAATTTTAATTACATATTTATTTGAACGGCGTTTCGGCAATAATTTGTGTATATTTAAATATTTTCCTTAATTATTATTTTGTAAATAATTAAAATAATTAATAATATTTTAAGTAGAACGATATACCTGTATAAGTCTAGTACTAGTAGGTAACCGTTAAAATTTATAAAACGGCGTTTCATAACAAAAATATTATATTTATACTTTTGTAAGGAATTCTTTGAGCGTTAAGAGTGCGTTTAACATACCATGTTAATTATTGACTCGAAACGCTACGAATAAGTATGATGCAGGTTGACTTAAAAACGTCAGTCGCTTTATTCACTCGGTACTTATAAATTATAATGGCCATATGATGTCGTCTTTCCGTCGAGTTATTCGTACGTAAATATCTCGACTAAACACGTGCAATAAAATAATAATATATTATATACGTGTGTGTAGAAATGTAACGTATTTATATTATCATTTTTCGTGTTTATAATAATCGCGTGCTCTATCATATGCGAATTGCGCAGTTAAAGAGCTGTCGGTTCGGCGGAGATGGCAAAACAAAACCGAATGGAACAACGCCTTGCCGAGTCATACTCCTTTTAGAGGCATCCAGTTGTTTCTTCAAATGTCCCATATAATTAATGTATCGTTAACATGCCATGTCGTTGCGGGGGTTGTCGTACCTCCGGCGACGACTTCAAAGGGTCCTCGTGTCCAATTAGAGAGGGACTCGTTGCATCGCCCTCGCGAACTGAAACACGACGACACACATATTATAATACATACGTTTATACATATATGAGACTATATATACAGATATATTTATATTATTTAGTCATGACCCCGATGTCCTTATAATGTCCTGTGCCAATTTTGCGAAATTCGGCGCGCGAACCAAGTCATCCGTGTGCATTTTAATTGTACCCGAAGGGATCCTAAACGGGAAGACGGATGATCGCTTTCAATGAGCTGTATTACCCGTAGTCCAATACAATAATATAATAATATACTATTGTCTAGACGCCATTAAACAATGCTGGATGAATAAAATATGTTATTACACGTAATATTATTATAATTATATATATAATAAATCATATAGGTATAGGTATAACTTATTATTAATTAATTACTGTATCACATTCAATTAATATATATATATATATATTAATTAATAATAATTTTAAAAATATTTGTATAGAATAACGCTATTTTGAGTAATCCAATACGCATTAATATTATTATTATAATTATTATTATTTGTTTATTAGTTAACTAAGAAGATGCGATTTCTTCCAAAAATAATAAAATATATATCTATAATTTATTTACAATACAGTATCCCAATGAAATGGCCGAAAAACGATTTGAGTTTATTTAAATATTTATCTAATTTAAAATTTCATTAATCAATATATATAAATATTATATATACATATAATATAATATTATTCATCTAAAAAGATGAAAAAAAAAGTTAATAAAGTTAATAAAAGTTAATAAGTTAATTAATTTAAGTTATTAAAGTTAATTTAAGTTAACTTAATTTTCTTAAATTAATATTTAAAATTATTATGTAATGTTAAATTCCACGAAATAATATTTTTTTAAATTATTACTAGATTATTGTTAAAATAACAATAATATATTTGCTCGTGGATATATTTAATATAAAATACGGGTTATACATTTTATATAGTTATATAAAGTTGTGTGCATACATATTACCATAAAAAGTGTTTTTGAATAGTCAGAAATCGATAAGACCAAAGACTTTTCACGGTATTCAAAATCTAAAATCGTACGCGTAAAATATTAGTTTGAATTATTACAAAAAAAAAAAATATATATATATATATAATATATATACCTACATAATATTATATAGCCTAATAAATCATGATAAAAATAATTTAATGCATATACTATATATTAACCTGATTGCATGCAGTATAATATATACTCTATAATATCATTCAATACATTTCTGTGTATAGGTTATTATATAAGAACGACGGTAATCTATCTTTGTAGAGACTATAGTGAAATGGTATATAGAAAGGCGGCATAATGAATTATGTATTATTTATTGTTCATTTTAAAGATAAAATGTACCCAAAGCTGTAAAACCAACATTATATAAGATAAATTAATCTTCGTTTTACTGAAAATATCTCATATTATAGATTATTTGTAAATTAAATACATAAATATTTATCGTATATAAATATTATACAACACAAATTTCAATAAATAATAAATATGGATATAAAATAAATATTTAATAGAAATTTAGACTATAATAATTTTTACTAGTTTACTACTGTATAACAATTAACAATGTATTGCTGTGCGGTGTGAATAGTACCGTTTTCTTTTTTTTTCTTTTTCTTTATCATTAATCGCGATAATTAATTATCATTTTTTATAATATTTTACACGTAGTTATTTAAAAATTATGTTAAGTAAATAAAAATAATATTTTATATAATAACATAATGGATAGATTCTGACGAATTCTGGACGAACGTTATCTATCATAACTGTCCTTCAATAATATTTTTAGTATATGACGCCCTTGTCAATTTTTTATGGCCATTAATTTATTTAATTTGTATATGTCATTTAAGGTACATGAATAAGTATTCAAAAAAATAATATAATGCTCATACTAAATTAAAATTTGCAAAATTTGAAAAATAATTATGTGATGCATACGTGTTGGCATTCATTGGTAATGGGAATTTATTTATAGTTATTTATATTTCTTCGAATAACTTGTCTGTAATAAATGTCATTGTGCATATTATTAATAATACTGATATATATTTTAATATTATATTTTAATGAGTGGTTCCAAGAATGATGACAACCAACGTTTAATATTAGAATAATATTTAAAATTATTAATATATTGAACGGCGTTTTGGTTATGCAATATTGATACATTCTGGTAAATAAACAAATTATAGTAGACAATGTCTACGCCTCTACGAAGAATATTATAGATGCTATAAAATATATTTTTAATTTGATTTTTATTTTAATAATAATTGAAAATTAGTTTAAACAAAATTTATTAATGTTAAACAATAAATAATGATTTTTTAATGTTATCATTATTTTATATAGTTAAGCATTTATTGTAATTTTCCATTTAATTTAACTTCTTAGGTTCATTAGGTTAATTTATTTATTTTATTATTAGTTGTGTTTTTTCTATAATATTAATTAATTAAAAAAAAAAAATAATAATAATAATAACGTTTTATCAAATTTTGAAATTTATATTTGTTATAAAATAATGATTGGTTTTTAGCCAAAGATGATTATTTATTCGAAAACAATAAAGAAACATTAAACTGTATATTCTACTAAATACAAAAGTAAATTTTTTAAGTAATATTCAATATAAAATATAAGGTTAAATAATGAATTCAAATTTATTATTTTAGATTAAGAATTTCTTAACAACTTGTTATTAAAAAAAATATGTATAGATTTTTTATATAATTGTGACTTTTATTATTAAGTAATTTTTATGCATTTTAAAAAAAAATTTTGATACTCATTTATGGAAAATCTGATTTCTATACTTGTAATTTATAATAATATAAAATCCAAAATGCATACCTATCTAGCATTGTGTTAATCATGTATATACAAAGATTATTCATATATGTATATAATATTTTTTTTTATGCAAGTAAAATTAATTACATTAAATATATTATATTTAATTAAAATTATACAATTAATTGACAATATAAATTTGAAAGATAAGTTGAAATATATTTTTAATTAACTTAACAATGAATATTGTAATTTAAGAAAGAAAAATATAAATAGTTATATTTATATGTAAATAAATATAATAATTTTAATTATAACTTTATAACAAAACTAATAATGGATGTAACGTGATTGAAAATATATTTAATTAAATCCAGTTGAGCTGTTTAGTTTGTGCTGCTGTGTAACCTATGATTTATTCTCTAGAAGAAAATTAACTGGATTGCACACGGCCGGGTACATGTTATTTAAATACGATAATATTCATGAGACTTAAATTTAAATTGAGAACGGGTTTAATACCATTAATATAATTCACATACTGCATGTGTGCGTGGACGTATAAAATAATATATTCATAAATCGGTAATCTCGAGTCTTAAGGAATAATTATAATTCACGTGATCGAATATGGCTTAAATACAGGTTAATAGTAGTAGTACCTAAAGTATAACGAAAATAATAGTTTAGTTTTCTAATCAAACGAGATAAATTAAAATACTTAAATATTCACAATGATATTGGTTAAATTTAATATTACAAAAATAATATAAATAGTAACGATAATCTACCTACCTGTATATTATGAAATTCTTATCTCCAGCGCCCTGTATATGACATTTACTAATTCTTAGGTTGTTAGAATGTAAAGGACGAACTCGTAAACGATGTTACTGCGGAAATATAATTTATATTTTTGTTCGGTAATCTATATTATTATTTCGTGTTTTTCGTCTTTAAGTCCAAACGCGGGTGCGTTTCATCGAGAATGTCCCTGTCCAGATGGTTTTTCTAACTTGTAAAATTAATTAACGTACCCCAGGGGCGTAAAATGCGGTAAAGTTTCGGAAAGACGTTTCGTGTGTCGTCCCAAAATAGCTTATAAATAATTATTATTATTATGAGATTATCGTCTCAAAAGTAGAATCGGTATGTGTATATAATATATACTTATACGGAATAAGCGTGCGGGCGGTTTCTAATAAATGTCACAACGGAGGGGGTAAATTAGTAGGGGCGGTAATAATAAACGACGACACAAAATGTTGTCAATTATTTTCTAGGGAAATTAAAATACATGTCCGGATATTAATATACGATTATACTCGTACATTGTCGACTGGCCAAATGCCGGATTTAATATATGCGGTAATCGCGGTATATACTATATATACTGCGGTAGTTGTATATTATGATAGTGCGTTTGAATTTATATATTATATAGGTATATACCTACCTATTATTATTTTATACACCGTTAACTGTCGCTAAATAATGTTCGGATTGTTTACCATTCATCTCGTCTTATCTCGTCCTTACTCGTACTCGCGCGAACGGAATGTACGTTTAAACGCGTTTCAAACGGTTTACAAGTACTTAGTAAATAAATAAATTAAACGCGATACGCGTTATGTTTGACGTAATTCGTATACGTTTAGTATTATACCAATACCAAGCTGCAATGTTTGCGTACGTTTGATCCAATCTTAATCGTCCGCCACGTGAATTTCTATTTCGAGATCCGAGTATTATCATTTTGTTTTTATATTATATTCTACCACTACCATCCACGGTGTCACTCGGAATCGTAAACTCGTTCGGTCGTAGATTGCTCGCACGTACGGTCTCCAACCGTTGGTACACCTGCGCACGTCACATCCCAAAATAATCGGTTCGTTTCTTTTTATTTATTTATTTTTTTTTAAATTCATCTTCGTTAATGGCCGTTTAATATTATTTTCATATTATTATATTGAAATACATTTATAATTTTCGATGTCATCCGTGCACAAAATTATTATCGAATATACGAATTAAAAAATATTAACAAATATTAATATTATTTCATGGAATACAAAATTAAAACGAGTTTGGAGAGCCTAATATAATATAATATTATTACGCGTATTGATATGATGTACTAACTACTAAGCACGTGTATTTTTATGGCGAAACTCACATGTGTCTGTAATGTTCTCAAAATCAGAAAAATGGTCGAAGCAATAATATGAACTCGATAGATTTCCACTTTTTCACGACAATCATTTTATGATGTTAAAACGTCAAAAATAACAGAAACACGTATATTATCTTAACGATAAATAATATCATAGGGTTGTGTATTGTATTCTGTCATGTACGCTTACAGAGGCGTCTGAAAATGGGAAATAGTTATGGTGACGAAGCGTTAAAAATTATCTCTCGCAAGTCGCAACTGCGCCGCCGGTCGGAAGAATCGCGAATTTTTTCCTCGTCCTCATCCACTTCGGCTGCTCGACGAGACGACCGGAAACTGTAGATAACGTTTGCCGAACGACCTGGCACCGGCTCTACAACTCGTCTATATGTTATTACACTATAATATTTTGAATTTGTCATTTCAAAAAATCGTGTTTGTCCTGTCAAACACTAAGTATAGTTCGTAAAAAAATGTGCTACAATCCGTACATGAGCAGCCAATTCAGAGAGAATATTATATCGTTGTGACGCATATTATATTATTATTAATATTATTATTATTATTATTATTATTATTATTATTATTATTATTATTA
>JAIUCT010000022.1:8385585-8451977 GCA_021307375.1 Tetraneura akinire | reverse complement strand
TTATTATTATTATTATTATTATTATTATTATTATTATTATTATTATTTATTTTTATATGTGTACATTAGCGACGTACTTTCGGCAAAATGACGAAAATCGTTCAACGAGAAACTTGATTAAAGGCTCGTAACGGATGTGTGCATCCTCGTCGAGATAGCCAGGAAGCCGGTGGAAAGAGAGACGTGCGAGGTACCTTATAACACGATTTGTAATTACGGAGGGGGTTGAAGAACAGTGAAGGGATGAAAAAATACACATGATATAAACGAAAATCTTTCCACATTCTATTCCCAAGCGATTCCAATGTACACGTATCCAGTGCGGATAAAATAATTCCGGGAATTGAATAATCCGTCTTTTTGCCAAAAATAGTGACGATAGGGAGGGAAATACTTATTACAACAACAACAATAATATTCTTTGTGCCTACACGATGTTTCGCGTGAGAATATATTATTATTTACAAAATTACGATTTTTCACGAGCAGCCAATAACTAACATAATATATTACGTTGGAAAATATATTTTCGATTAACGATGAGTTTTTAACGAGTTTTCACATTTAAATTTATCTACATATTATAATAAATTATTACAGACGATAAAAGGTTGACAGAATTTACTTATTGTCACAAGTAAATTTAATAATTAAAATATAATATAGTATTATACAGGTACTATGACTACACCATAAATTAATTATACTTATTACTTTTAGATTTTGAGCGAAATGAAAAAGTCTATTGGTTTTACAATGATGAGTGTGTGTGTGTTTTTTTTTTTTATGTATGTAAAGACACTTTTTCTACCCGAAAAAATTACTCCAATTTTCACGAATAGAATATGTTTCCGCCTGAAAAGTGGATGAAGTTGGTACTTTATTTAGGTCATTTTTCGAATTTTTCAAAATTGACTATATTATGCGAAAGGAAAAAAGATCAAAAAGTGAAGAAATCGGCATTTTTCATGAAAACTAAAATTTCGACAAATTTGATTTTAATAGTTCACGATCACTTAGGCATTTTAAAATTGGCCATTTCGGATTTTAAGGTCTAAGAATTTTACTAAAACATACTAACATATTAACATATTACTTAACATTAAAGTATTTGGAATAATCGAAAATCTAAAAATACATATAAGATATAACCTTTACGATGTACGAACATTTAATTCTCGAATTTTCTTTCGTACAAAAAGAAATATAATATATGAAAGAAGTATTTTGAGAATGGCTATATATTATATATATATATATATAATTTTATACATGACATTTTCTTTTTCTTTTTTCGAAAACGTGACAAGGTTTTGTAATAAACCAGAGAAAAAAACCGAAATACCTAACGTTACCAGGAATAACAAATTTAGCAAAGAACACTCATCGCTGTATGAGAACAGAAAGTGACATTTTAGATGCAGAATATAAGGGACCAATTGAATTTAAACGATTCTCTACTCCCGGAAAGCGAAGAATTCTGTATTTCACATTGCTTTGCTGTATTTTATCCTAACTATTCAGTGTTTCACTAAATTCCAATAGAATCAGATTACGATTATTTGTAACTATTACTTTGCACAGTTTTCGAATCAATAAAATCAATAATTCACTTTAATTTTTTAATTAAAATATAAACACTCATCATCAATAAAGTAGCTCAAAAATGACTAAATTTTGAACAAAAACAAAATAATATAACAATTATTATATTATAATTTATAATATTTAAAAATTATTAAATAAGCAGATTATTAATTTTTAAATGTGAAAAATATAAATATATTAACGAATCTATAACTTAATTCATTCAAATAATTTATTATTATGTTGCCTGCTATATAAACATATTTGATATTCATATATAAAGTATATAATTATTACAATGTAATAATAATATAATAATAATATTATTTAATAATATTTCTTCATATTTTTCCAATTATTAATGAACTATTAAATATACAAGGGAAATCATATTTAAAATTAAAGGCTATAAAAAGTAATGTAAATAATGAAATAAGAAAATATGTGTCTATATGAAAATTGTATATAAGGAGAGATACTAAGAACAAACTATCTACCTAAAGAATTATATTAAAAAAGCAAGGATTATACAGGATTATACAGGTGTAAAGAAAATAGTGTTAAATTTTGATTAAAATTTGAATGCAGTGATAAATTATTAGGTACATTCAAAATAAGATTTTGAGTGAAGTTCATCAGATAATATATTAGTTGATTAAAATTTTTACATTTTCAGCCACTACGTTCAATAATTATAACCATAAAACCTCTAAATTAGTCATCTAAATAACCAAATCTAACAGTTCTTATCATTACATTCAAATTTTAATCAAAATTCAATATTATCCACTTCACACCTGTATCCCTCCTCTTTCTTTATATACTTTAATCAGCTATAAATAGAAAAATTGTAAATTTAATAATTCTCAATTAATTAGAACTGAGTTGGGTACAATGTATTTAAGTTTCAATGAAATGTTCAAAATTTTTAAAAAAAGTTTATCAATATTATTTAATATTATTTAATATTATTTTAAAATATTTAAATTTAATAAGAAGAATCCATATAAATACTTTAAATATTGATTTTACTAAAATTTCAATTATAAAAACTCTTATATAAAAATATTGAGACTTGACATTTTCCTATTGGAAATACGTTAAGATATATCAGTATGCTTCAATAAAATGTTTTAAAAATATTCCAATTTTTTTGGTTGTTCTATTAATTTTTATTGTAAAATTATTGAGATATAACAAGAAGAATACTTGTATGGATTTTATGATTTTCGTTTAAACTAAAAATATCAACTTTAAACAGCTATAAAAAAATTGAGACATGGGATTTTTCTAATATTTTGATATAATTGTTAAGTTGTATGTGAGTCTACTTCAGTAAAATTTTCAGTCTTTAAAACCGAAAACTACCAATTTTATCAAACATTATACCTATATATATATATATAAATGAGAATTTTACGAAATATTCAAAGTTCTATATTTTGTAAAAAAAATTAACTGGACGATTCTAAAATTTGACCAAATATTTATAGTAACTATTTGAACATCCAGTAATATTTTTACGTTCTTAACTTTAAAATTGCCTGAGTTATCGCGAAATATTGAAATCAAATTCGTCAAAATTTCAGTTTTCGTGAAAAATGCTATTTTTTCGTCATTTTTTTGTTGTTTTTTCTATCGCATATGGTCAATTTTGAGAAATTCAAAAATGACCCAAAATAAGTACTAACAAAATTCACTTTTCAACTGAAATCATATAGAACATTATTTTAGGTAGTCAAAATGTCTTCAGTCATAAAAATAAAATAAAGAGACACATATCATTGTAAAACCAATTCATTTTTCGCTTCGTTCAAAATCTAAAATATATTAAAAAAATACAATAAAATATTGTTGAGATATGTAAACTATATTTTTTTACTTCCCTCAATATGTAAAATATTAACGATGATTAAAAATTATAATTATTATTTTATTATAAATTTATATTCAATGAGAAATAATTCAAATATAAAATTTAAAATTATAATTAGACTTAGAGAAAAAAATGTAATTACATCCGTGAAACATTTTTACAAACAGTCATAACGTGATAACGTACATTAGGTCGCCAAATATTTTTGTTTATTAGACAAAAATAAAATAATATATAATAATAATAGACATATTTTTTGCGTTATAATAATTTTAAAAAGTCAATTTCTATTATATTATTACGTCGTCAAATATTATATTATGCATAACTGCATCATTGTCGACAACAGTTTTAATATTTTTACGCAGAATAATATAAATATTACTTTAATAGTAGGTAGTCGTAAATCGTAATATGTATTCCATGAAAAGCTGGCTAATGTCTTCGCTGTGCCTACGAAAATGACAATCTAACCGTGGTTACTGTTCCCTAGTTGCCATCCAATGAGGATGTAAACGGGATGTGTGATTGTTTTTAAAACGCCATAATATTAATTATTTATTTATTAAATAAGTTTACTATTGTTAGACACATACCGTAATTTCATAACATTATAATAATTATTGGCGTACACCCATACACGTTCCGGTATATTTCGTTCGACGGGTCTTGTTGTGAGATATCGACACATGGGAATAATAAACTTCGGAAATGTCCGCCATTAATTCAACACATACACACATACGCACAGTCTTAAACCATGAATCGTTAACTGAAGTTTTGGCTCAACGTCATAGGCGTAGGTATTATTATTATTATTATCTTTATCATTATTATTATTATTATTATTACCATCGTCGACGTGGTTCGCACGCCTGCTCTAACTTCTGTTTTGTGTAACGCACTCGACATGCGGGTTAGCCGGCGGGTAACCGAGCAACCGTGAAATCATAACCACGTTAGAACACGCATGATGAGGCAAACGGGCGCGGGCATACGTCGGCCCCGCGTCATATCCCGTTCACGTCCCTGACTATTTATATATGAGACCAAATGCGATCCCTTTATCTCGTTCGGCTATTTCTCTCTCATTCTCTCCTCTCTCTCTTTCTCTCTCTTTTTTTCTGTCTATCGTGGGCGGTTGAAAAAAAATATAATATTAATAAAATAAAAATGTTCGCGACCTCTTTGATGTTTTCCGCCCGTCATGGTCGCGCGAGCTGCAGGGTCTAACCGTCTCGTACGGTGTATAATATACATCGCGTATAATTTAGCCAATGGGGACGACAAACGCTTACGGGTCGATGTCGGTATTGCGGGTCCGCAATTCCGACGACGGCCGTCACGTCGGCGGCCCGCAAAACGAATCTCCACTTTTCGTGGAACCGTCAGCGGCGGGAATGATTTCCCCCTTCCGGTTCGTCGTCGAAAATCCGCCGCCGGACAGCACCCGGTTACTTCCGACCCCCCGCCCACCCTCCCGTTTCTAGTATTGTACTCGTGCGTTTGTGTGCAGCTTTCGCCGTGTACGCCCGAACGACTCTCGAAATCGGAAATACTGATTTCGAAACGGATACGGTGAATTTGAACCAGAATAATCGACGACGTTCAATCAGCCTACTATTACGTGTGTATTATGGATGGCGATTGTAACCGATATCGAGATCAAACGATTTGCAGTTATTTCGTTTTCAAAATTACAAATTGTAAATATAATATATTATATAGGTAATTAGTTTTTAGTTTCGATTGATTAAAATCCAAGTATTATATCGAAACGTTACCCCAAAATATCGAAAAACAAAATATAAAATCCATTTTATTTTTGATAACTGAGATAAAGAAAAAAAAATACGTAATATTTTATACCAAAAAAACGGCGACGATCAATAAAGAAAAAAATTGATACTTTTGAATATATTATATTAATAACGTACGTATAATATATTTTATTCATACGGTATAATATTATATTTTAACTTATATTTTCATATTCGACGAGTTTTATATTATACATATACACACGGGTAATATATTATTTATATATATAAAAAAAAATTGTTTGTTTGTGCGTTTTATTTATGGCTTAAGCAAGCGTTTGTGAGTCATCGATTTTTCTATTTTTTCTTTCATTTTTATTTAAAATAAAAATTGAAGAAACTTTTCAATCCTTTTGTATTTTAAAATATAAATTGTATAATGTAATGCTATGACCACTTAATATAGTTAAGTTGCCGAACGAAATATAAATAAATACTCTAACACACCATGTTATATTATTATAATCGAAAATTATCTAGTTTGTAAAGAAACATAATATTTATTCTGGTAAATATAATTATTTTTCTCTGCCATCTAGGTACGAGACTTTTTAGCCTATTCACATACGTATTATAACGTCAAATTGAAATACGAATTTTAAAAATAATCACCTTCTTTATTTATAGTTTATAGAATTATGTGCTCAAGTAAATAATATGATTTTTATGTGATTAAGTATTGTAATATAATACATTATATGTTGTATTTCATCTTTCAAAATATTACCCAGTTAACCCTACCTAATTAAATATTGCAAATCGAGACATTATTAATTTCGAATAATGTTAGTACCTATGTTACATTAAAATTTAACTCAATGTTTATTATCACAATATTATATTTTTAAATGTAATATCAATAAGTTTGATAAAAACCGTTTATTGAAATAAGCTGATAAAATTCGTATGTGAATATTCTATTTTTTATATGTCTACTGCGAACGTTACTTTATGCAATCCTATTATAAAAATACGTAGGTGTTTACATATTAATAGTCCTGTAAATTTTAATATATCTAGTGAGATAAACAAATAATATTGTTATAAAATAAACTTGCGATTTATAACATAATATTGATATTATGTGTACAATATTAGGTAGGTATATGTATATTTTTTTTCATTTCATAAATACTTTAAGTTCTAAAATAAACCAATCATACGCTTAGTATGTAGAGACACGAGGATTTATTTTTTGTACACGAGATGAATATTTTCTCTTATGTTATAAAACAATTCGATTTCGATATCCGTTAAGATAAGTTTAATAATAACAAAACTAACGGGATTTTCACTGAATATTTTTCTTATTCTTATAATTAACTTTTTTCAAAAAGTTTTCCTGCTTTTATTGCCCTCTTCTCAAACATGACTATTTTATAAATTAATATAAAAACTTTAAATATCATAAAAATGAAAATAATAAATAGTCGAACTCCAACCAATTAAATTTAAATAGACGGTGAATATATTATAATTATTATCACTTAAAAATTTTAAAATTTTATTAAATATGAAAAATAATTTTTTTTTACCAATACAACGCAAAATAATAAAAAAAAATAGTATTAAATTTTTTTTCTTCTAAATGATTTAATTGAATCATTTATTCGACTTATAATTAATTAAATTATTCTTATTATTTTATACGGTATGTTGGTGTTTGTTCAATACTTCATCAATAATATTTATTTTTAATAAAAAGGATTAATTGTGGAATAATCATCAAAGAATTTATCAATTAATATCTAATATTATATAATTAATCTATTTAATTGATTAATATAATGAATTTTCTGTAAGAGGCTTATATAGTTCAAAGGCTCTATTTTTAAAACAATAATATAATGTACATAATCGAATTGTAGAACTTCTGTTCGTGGTTCTGGTGTGCACTTCGTTTTTATTGCCTTACCCATGAAAACCATCTAACCGTAAAAGAACTTTAATTAAATTTAAGAGGACTCCGGGGTAATACTCAAATTAAAAAAATAAAATAAAAATAGAATATACTAAAACGTAAAAAGAGAAGATATCCGAGGCAATTTGATTTTTTATTTAAGTTTTTGAATGAAATTAATACTACCAAAGGGACAGAAGTTTTAGGTACAGTTCAAAGTTAGTATATTTGGAGGGTAAAGCGATAATGTTCATGGTAATGAAGCATGCTATCCCTGTTGGTTCCTCGAATTATAGTATTCCTGCACGAGGGAAGGAATGTGAGACGGACCTGTGGAATAATGGTTGGTCATAAATAATTTCCGTTAAAAGCTTATGGAAATTTTCGTCGCAGATTTTCAATGGTCTTTCACACTAAATTACCAAAGCTAGAATTTTACGGATCGATAAAATGTCTTTATATGATATTTCTATTATCACAAAAAACAAATAAAATTAGTTTATTTTATTTATCCGGGTCACGTGCATTTTATGTACGAGTATTATAGACAAAGTATAATTTTCTTTTTAGTTAGGTATACTAAGATAAGTCTTGTAACTTATTTTTTATTATAAAAGAAATAATATATTAATATTATAATTGTTTGTTTAAATTAATATTATGTAAATTTTTTAGTTTAAAATTCAGTAAAAAAATATTGAAAAATACAAATATCAAAATACAAAACAGATATTTATTTATTTAATTACTTAATTTTTTCCACCAAAATGTAAATATCAACCATTCATAGAATAGTCGTATAGGTACTCGTATTTACAATGTGACGTAGTGATTATTTATAATTTATTAACGTATGTAGATTAATATATAAATTTTAATATTTTAATTTTTAAATCTGTAATATATTTTATGATATAATATAATATTATTTATTATTTATAATTTTCTGATATTATAATTAATATAATGTACTTTGTAGAAATAATATCTAGATAATACGATAATGAGTTGTCCATCAATTAATTAAATTCTTAATGTGTTTGTGATCTAAATAATATAATATTATACAGTTTACTTTTATGTATAATTATGAATATTTGTTATTACATAGATACTATAAAAATAAAATAAAAGAAAATATAGTAAATATCCGCATAGAGATATTAATTACTTTTTTATATTCTGTTATTTGAGTATTATATTGTTGAAAAATATTATTGATTGTAATAATGCTTACTTATATACTTATAAGCTATAAATGAAGGTTAAGTAGTAAATTATAGGTTAATATAAATAAGTTACTTTAATATTGAAATAAATAAATTGTATCCGTAATCCGTTAGTTCTATTGAGAATAACGAAATAATAGATTAAAAAAAAAGAGAACCTTAAAGTTTTTATTAATTTTTCCTATATAAATACGAGTATACCTATATAAATAATAAATATATTATTAAATTAACTTTATAAGATGTATTAATTTATATTTAAATTAATTATAATCTATAAAAAATTTTATTTAAAATATAATTTAGATAATATATTTAAAATAACATAATGTTTGAAATAAAATTATTATAATATAATCGCAGTGTTCACTTCTTTGTTACATTTCAAAATATAGGTAGTTTATAATAATACATTTAATATAAAAATATTAATTTATAATATTTAATTTTACTTATATTTTAAATTAGTACAAATGCTGAACATAGGTAATAATTTTAGTGCGAAATTGTAGTTTATATGAAATTAGTTAAAGATATTATATAAATAAGCACTTATCTAATTAAGTACAAATTAATAAAAATATAAAATAAAATAAACCTAACATTTAAATTTAACTTTTAAAGTTCAATAATGTATTAAAAACTATGACGTAAGTGAACAAACAACCCGCATTTATCTTGTTAAGTTCATAAAAAATAACTATTATAATGGTGAGAAATTTTCTCATAAAACTTATTCGATGCCATTTCAAAATTTTTTACCGCTAATCACAAAGTCAGGGTTAAACATTTTACAAACGTTATATTTACTCATAAATTTATATTATTAACTTCATCATCTATTAGAGAAGAAAGCATTTTAATATCAATAAAATTAATTATGTTATATTATATGTGTTAATTAATGATAAACACATAATTATTATTATATTAAATATTAACATAATTAATAATAACAAAAATTAAATTTTAAATTCCAATAAAATATTAATTTAGCTACAGTAATACATAATTATTGAATAATATATTATATAATACTGAATTCAAATTATAGATGCTATAAACATATTATATCTTAATAGAAATTTACGTCTTACGCTATGACAGAAGACAGACAAATAAGTCTTTTGATCGTTTTGGATAAATCACTTTCTAGCTGATGACGTTGTCATCTATAAGAATTATCATCACGTCCGGCGGCAAATGCTGAAAACTTTCATCCGATGATAAAAGTTGTCGTCAAAGGAAACACACGGGGGTGTACATGTGGGAATGAGGGGTAGTTTTTCGATGTGCTAATATGCAAATTGATACGAGTTACAGTGGCGGTGTGAGTTGATGGTTAAACTTTCAACAAACTTACAATGTATATAACTATGTAAGAAAAGCACGTTTAATATTCTGAACTACTTACAGCGGTTTTCGGGAAGTTTTTAGAAAAAAGTCCCACGTGAGATAAAGTATCTCAAAATGGATCCTCCATTTTTCTTGCCAATATAAACGTCAGACCTATAATATAATATCTAGTGACTAAAAAGACAACAAAATATTAAAAAGAAAAAAAAAACGAAATATAAATAATCGTATTAGAATTTTTAAATTATCACAAATTTTATTTATTAGATTAGATTTAGATATTATATGTAGATTTATTTAAATATTATAATACTATTTATATATATAATATACATGTATTATATTTATCGTGCGTAACAAACTTAATTTTTTCAATCAGGAAAATGATCTTTATTTTTTTAGAATAAAGTATAATTAACAAACATATGTGTAATACATCATTGTTTTAGGTTTAAACAATAATAATTGATCAAAGATCTATAACTATTGATTTATAAATTAATAAGTTACAGTAATATTATTATAAAAATATATTTAAAAATTTGAGTGCTCAAGTGCATATAAGTTTCAAGTTTTTTTAAACTTTATTTGGATATGTTTCACTTGTGTTCTAGGCATATAAAATGTATTATCTTTTTCACGGTATCTGTTGTTTACAGGAGATTTTACGTTTCTCATATCGTCGTTTGACCATAACCGACGTATTGAACACCAGTTTAATAAACATTTTTTAGGTTTTTTCCCGAGATTTTCAATATTTTTTATATCTTTGTTTTTAGCCATTGCCGCCGATGGCAACACCATATTATTTATTGTCAACATGGGTTTTTTGAGTTCGTATTTTAATATCTTATTATCATTTATATCTGCAAAATCGTCTTCCGTTGATCGTAAAGATGACGATATAATTTCGTTAATTGACTGCTGAGCAGATCTGCAGTTGTTAGATGGAGACTGTGTTGTATGGTCATCTGATAAAAATAAAACGACTTATAGTTAGACGTATTATAAAAAAAAAAAAAAAAATACTTCGACGATATAATATTGTATATTTTGATGAAACATAAAATGTATGCATATTAATACGTATGATGGATAATCATTTAATAATAATATCTGATTGGCACTTATACTGATAAACAATATTATATATAAGTAAAATATACAATTAAAAATCTGTTTAACCGCATAAATATAAAATAATTAATTAATAAAATACAGTATATAATAATATCATGAACGGAATATTTAACGTTTTAATGCATATTATTATTTTAATTACGGTACATAAAATGTATTGCATTTAAGTCAATAATGTTACTAAGGAATAATAAATAATAAAATGTCTGTTATTTAAATAAGAAAATACGATAGATTTCGTTTTCGTTTACCATGGTTATCAGGATGGGCGATGATCGACGATCCTTTTACATCCATTGCAAACGATGTGGAGGCTTCAACGTCAGCCTCGTCCGTTTTGCAACTAGATAACTTACAGTCATCGTCGGTGGTACTAGACGTAGACTGTCGCATCATTGTCAAGTGTCCCAGAAACCCACGACAAAATGTACCGTGGCTATCGATTGGTCTTCCGATTAACTCTGGCTTACTTTGTTTCGTTGAATCTAAAATTGTATTGATATCATTGTCACAACATTTACTTAGCGATTGTTGTGATTCTTCGTTGTCACCCGCAATCGGTTTAATGTAACTATTGGTCTAAAATGTTTATGTAATTTTTTCATATTAAAAACATAACGTTATTGAAGGTCGAGACTAAATTTGTGATAAATATACTTAACCTTATTTTATTTAGAAATTAGATTACTGCATTTCTTTAAAGCATAAAATAGTGAACATAAATTTATAAACTATATTAATTACATTTATTGTTAAATTAATATTATAATAAATTCAAACACCTTTTGTAGAATATATAAATTGACATAATATCATTAAAATAATAGAAGAAAATAAAGAGAAAAGTATCAATACTCGATACAGAGTATCTTAGATCTACTTACTATCTAATTATGATATTATTTCCTCGAAATATTAAAATTTTTAAATGCCGTTTTATCTAATTATTTAGTAGGCTATAAATAATTAAAATATAATCGTAATTAATTATTTAGTGAAGACATTTCATAAAAAATACAAATAATGAATTTGTGTTTTTAAATTGTGTGACATTATGAAATAAAATAATAAAAAAAAAAAAAAAAAAAACATTAAAAATTAAACAATTTAAATTTTTTGTGAAGATGTGGATAATAGATATAGGACTTTATTTTTTGTCTATTAAATATTGTTTTATTTAGAATAGTTTAAGTGCAATGTTTCAGACAACAACTGAATTTAATACAATATAAATAATCATTTTTATGTTTTATTTTTAAACAGATGTTGATAAATTAATATTTTACTGACTATAATATATGAGTACTTAAGAAGTTTTAACTATAAATTATATATAGTTATTATTATTGATAATAAAAAAAAAATGTTTGACTCGATTATTAATCATTACTTATTTGCTAAGTTTTCAAATGTATTATAATATAATACCTCTTCACGTATTGTTGTATGATCACGTTCGTACACATAGCTGTCTATCAGGTCAGATATCCATTCGACCTTTGCGGTACCCGTTTCATCGGGAGCCACGTTGTTTTCTGACTGTGGCAATGTATCGTATCCGGCTTCCACTAAATGCTGCCATTGCATGCCATCTTTATCCATCGTTATATCCATCAATATTTGATTCATAAAATAATTTTCTTGATATTCACTAACTTATATCGGTTTACTATATTAAATCGTATGAAATGTCGAGTAGTATTATAAACTATTCTAGGTCTGATGCGATCATACAGCGTAGGAACATAATATCACAAGAATTGGATTTACTTTGAAATTTTAACAACGCACTTATATTTTTTTGATCAATCGAGTTATTTCGAATTTACAGGAAATAGGTGACAATATATTTTTTAGTATTATTCGTTCTATTTACAGTTGCCCCGGAAACTTTCCTCCGTATTATTATAATAATTGTTATTATTACTACGCTTTCAAAAAAATAATTGTATTATTTACGAGTATAATATTCAAACACATTACATAGTGATTCTTATAATTTTTTAAGTATTACATATAGTATAGTTGTTCATAGTATATTACAATATTGTTAATCATCATACGTCAGCAAATCGTTTTCTTTGGAACTTCACAATATAAAATATAGAATATTATAATTATTATTTTATGGTTAGATTAAATAATAATATTATGATTAAGACAAGTTTTCATCATAAAATATTTCAAATTTGAAATTTCTATATTTCATATAGTATACTTTTTTTTATTCTTGACCTCATTCATTTTTCATGTGATATTTGATGGTACCTAATATATACATTATAATATTTTATTATAAATAAAGAAGAAAATGATATGTTACTATCACATTCATGAAGACAGCTTATTTTCGATGTAATAATAATATGTTAGTATAAAAAATTATATACTTAGACAATAATACTATTGTAACGTTTTACTTACTCGGAAAATTTTATATTTCAATAGTCAAAAATATTATCTTATTCATGATAACAAAAATTTATATTTTTAATGTTGTCTATCAATATTGAAATATATTCATAATATAATAATACGTATAGCTCATATTATATTATGATCGCCTGAATTATTATTTTCCCAGACAATAATATAAAAGTATGATATTATATTTTATATATTATTATGATGTTCAAAATATCAAAAATACTATACGATACATTACATTTTTAGATTTTGGTGTAATAATTTGTAACAAATACATATTAAACGATGGTTGGTTTACTGGAGCAACATTTTTATCTAGAAAAATAAAAACTTTATATCTAAGTATAATAAAAATAATAATATAATTTTATTATTATTGTAGTTATAATATCTCCTATAACTAAATACCGTTCATAATCGTATACGTGACTTTTGTAAAATCGATTATATCGACACAAGTGATATTGGTCCAAAAGACGTTAAGTTTGTAATTTGCTTGTAGTTTCTCTTTAAAAATTAATTTAATTTGTAAATAGTAATTTAACGCGCACGTGCACTCTAGTTAGACCTGAGGCGATGTAAAGTATTTGTTATCTTACAGCGCTCTGCTAATGTCGATCGTTTGTAGGGTTGGCCAAAGGGCGAGTGGGCGAGTAAACGACGACAATTATCATTTCCTTCGTACCAAAATTGCACGAATTTTACCTACATTTAGATTAAAACTCTCCCTCAATTTGCTGCAATTGTATGTCTCGGTTCTACGATCTCGTGGGATTGTAAATTCATCCCTTTTTAATTAGACGCGATAACTATTATTAATTATTATTACCTTCTGAAGTATACGACATGTACCAATAAATACGAAAGAATAAATAATAATAAATTACATTTACTAGATTATAAAAATATTATATTTATGGACAAATTATTATTTGTGAATTTAATTACCTACTTTGATAATAATATAGTATTTTATTTCATAATTTTATTGTTTTACATTATAAAAATCAGTATTAATTTAAATAAATTGATTGTTTGAAAAAGAAAAACTTATATGATTGAAGAATTTTTGTTTTTTTATTTTTTAAACAAAATATATCGTATATAAAGCCTATAATAATATATATTGAACATTTATTAAAATAATTTATTAACGGGTCTAAATTTTTACATCCATTCTTCTACAACTTTTTTTTTTTTAATTTATTACTTTTTTTATTAACATACTATTATTATTTAAAATTTGTAACCACTATAAAAACTTTTATATATTTTTATCTTTTTAACAAATAAAATGTTGTTCTACTGTATATTATTATTATAATTTTTTTTATTATTGAAGTCATATTACGCGATATAGTCGTGGGTTGTATCGAATTAATTTCGTTATAAATATATACATTAGCATTTTTTAATATTTCCAAGTTTAACCTCAGATATTTAATCTCATAATAATTTATTATTTGTTCACTTCCTTTACATTTATTTATTGATTTTAAATTATACTTATTTTCAGTTTTTAATTCGACCGCAAATCGAATTGTATTCTACTCATCTTCGAAAATATCTTAAAATACATATAATCAAAAACAGATCACGACACGGATGTGAACGAATACAAATTCGTTTAATATGTATTTGACGTTTTCAGGTAGTTCAAGTGTGTGAAGTTTAGATAATATTATCCGTCAAAACAGATTAGATCCTGATTAACACACACGTCTCATTCACTTTTTGAAGATAGAAACTGTATCATTTATCTATTTATGTGAATTCATTTTTTAGTCGTTTATCGCAAACTACAACGATTTATAATATAGAGAGGAGAGGAGATGCTTTTTATATCAGCGAACGACGGGGATAGACGACTGTTTTATTCGACACCGTTAAACTTCTGTTTCAACCACTCACTAGTATGGGTTTATACGTATATTATTTAATACAATTAAATAGAAAAATAGACAACAATTTATTTTTACATCTAATCGTGCATCGTTATATTATTTCCGCGATAACCGAAACGGATATCACTAATCACTATTAATTAATAAGAATATAATTTTTCCTGTATGAACACGTTTCAATAACACGTCATTGGGCAAATCGCAAATATTATCGCTTCATCGATGACGAAATGACAAAATTCAACCACCATAATGTTATATCGTCGGATTTTATATAATAATAGTTAATATAAAATAATTATTATTATTTTATTATTATTCTAATATAGATATTATATTATTATAATCTCGTATATTATATTGTATTAAACTTCGTAAAGTCTCTACCACGATAGCGATTTGTAAATGTCCATGATCAGCTAATATGTCCTGTCTTGTCCATTTATTATAGTGTTAAAGTGCTACTCGGATCGGATAATTTACACGCCTACGTCCCGAAAAATAGTTTTGGAGGGTAGTTTGTTTGAGCGATGTACTTGTATCAAAGTGCAAATTAAGATCAAAAGTTTCCACGGATAAGCAGCTTCTATGTATCGTCGCGTATTTCCCATGAGGGTGGCTCGTGTATTCGTCGAATCTACAATTTTTTTTTTTTTAACATTATTATCTTCGTGTGTTTTTTCCGACGTCCGTCCCAACAGATGATCCACTTTGGACCGTTGTTCTACAATTACAATAAATTATTAATACGACAAATCTGTTGTCGCACAAACTCAACGAGGAAAAGGAGTTAGGGTCGTCAGTATATTTAACGTACATTTTCTAATGATATAATAAAAACAGACGTTGTAAGGGTCTAACCCTAAAAACTTCCCTTGAATAAGTCACTTTGACTTTGACGAAACCACACTAAGGTCCCGCAGTGTCATACGATTCCGGCACGTCATTTAGGCGGTGGCGTTAAACCTCCACGACGGCGGCTCGTCAGAAAATTAAAGTTAAGAATATTTAATTAACATTCGTTGAATGAAATATAGGGAGAAACGTAGTTTACATAGTATACATTCGAATAATATTACTCAGAGCCGATCTCTGCCGTCGACTTGTTCCAATTAACAACAAAAAAACATAATTCTTTTATATTATTATTAATATATGCAGATTTAATAAAATATAAAATATAATATTTCGGCTAACCTAATTTTACTGGCGGAGTAAATATTAAAAACGAAAATCAAAGAATAAATTATTATATGGTTCTTAAAATTATTTATTGTAAATAATATTATGATGTATGAAAAACGACTTGAATATAATATAGGTATATTATAATATATTTCTTTTTAAAAAAAGTTGTGCAGTTTTAAATAAATAAATTTAAATTCAAAGTAATTATATACTATTTAGTTTTTAATAAATAATTTCATATACCTAGCGTGTAATCCTTATTTCAAACTAATTGTTTTTCCGTTTGTTTATTTTATCCTACATAACATTAAAAAATGTCCCATTATCATTATCATTAACTTTATTATCAGTGTAAACTATATGCACACTATTCTCATTTAAAGTGAATTGCATGACGTTCAATACAATAAGCGAATGTTAAAAACTATAAATTATTTTGAAATTTGTCATAAAATAAATATAAAAAAATCGAAAAAATAAAATCTTTGTACATTATATATATAAATATATATACACTTAGATTTATAAAATTTAATTTATATTTTATCTGAATTTAGTGAAGATAAAAAGTTGTTTTATTTTTTTTTTAATTTTACTACATACTATAAACTGTGAAAGTAAATTATATTTCTATCATGTAATACGTTTTTCTATCCAATATTATCTGATTAATACAATATATTTAAAGCGTTTCGTTTTTAGTTGCGATATTTATTTTATTGATAAAGGCCGAATTGTTTTAAACAGTTTATTTTACATTATACAAACCTCGTAACGGTTAAAAGTTGTTAGAGCTCCAACTATGTAATATAAAGAATAAGCAAAATTTAGGCAATTACATAATAAAATGATAAAATCCGAAGCCATTTAAAAGAGTATATTAAACGTTTTTACAAGAAACGCTGTCATTCTTCGTTGAATACTTGGATTTCGGTTATTTATTTATTTAAAACCGTGAGACTTTTCACGAGTCGCACAGCAATAATTGACTTTAAATAATTCCTATGCACCCTAACCGAACTAAAATATTATCATTTATTGTTTAATTTTTTTTTAAAAAAAAAAGTCACAACTTCGTTACAGTATTCTTTTGGACTTACGAAAAAAAAAACAATTCTGAACGATGCTCCGAGTCGAAATTCTTTTACTTAATACATTTTTAATTTTCGATATTTTGTCGGTTGGAAAAATGATTTTGATCGAATTCGATAATAATATCGGACGTTTTTTTTTTTTTTTTTTTTTACCGTAACTCGAGATTTCTAAAAAAACGTGTTATAAGGACGTTAAAATAATAATATTATCGTACCCGTTGCATATATTATAATATTATTAAATTATACGTTGAATTAACGCGATGGCGACTCGAAATCGTTACACGACGATTTTCAACGAAATCGGTCGGCGTTTTAACCGCTCGCTCGGAGGCAACTCGTACAATATTTATACGCGGATTGCGCGCAATAATTCGGCCGTTTGATGTACGTACACGTCCCGTGTTTAAATATTCACAAATTAACGTCGCGAATCCCGCGGCGTATATTATTTACTAATGCCGTTTGTTGTTCGCCACGAATTCGGTACACATAATATATAAATATAATAATATTATATATAACGTTGTGTTGTTCCCCAGTGAATTCGGCCAAGACCACTCGCGCGATAGTGTAATTTCCTGCTTTCGTAAATATAATATACTCTGCTATTTCGTATTGTGTGTATACAGGGTGGATCGGTAAATCACGAAAAAGTTTGGAATTATCGAAACGGTGTATAAACGCCGTCTATGTGCAGCGTTACAGCCGATTTTGAGCAAAGGAAAGACGAATATTTCTTAAACGATATTAAAGTTATGGAAAAAAAAAAAAAAAAAATAATGGCGATCAAATTTCCAATTATATTTCGCCATGATACATTTTCTACGACTTTTTTTTTTTTTACTTATCGCGTAAAATTGGAATTATTATAAAACGAAAATCTGACGGTTATACGTGTGCCGGGGGAAACGTGATTTTTCACGGCGTATTTCGATCGCTCCGTATACGCATATATGATAATAATAATATGTATAATATTGCTTGCCGGATAAGATATATAATACCGCGCCGCTGATAGTACGCCGTAATATACACACTATATTATAGGGGGTGCGTCTCGGAGGTGGTTGGAAAACTGACGGTTATTATATTTTCATGCACAACTCGGGTATAAACCGCAACACGTCCTAATACTGCGGGATAATCTGTGCGCAAACTATTCCATGCGATATTATTATAATATTATAAGATGGTGCATCCCGTAGTAATAATTATACGTACGCCCGTATTATTATTATTATTATTGTTATTATTATTATTATTATTATTATCATTATTCATATTAAAATTATTATTATTATTATTATTATTATTATTATTATTATTATTATTATTATTATTATTATTATTATTATTATTATTATTATTAATATTATTATTATTATTATAATAAAGCTAATTAAACTTTGAAGAACCGCCGACTTGGATCATCAAATGATAATTTAATAGGCGATCGTATTTTATTTTAAAGCAAATTAAAAATAAACTCACTATGACATAATAATCATATGTGTAATATTTTCGCTTAGAATAATTTATGTAACAATATAATATTATATTTTTATAACAATATTTTATTATTTTATTACTGTGATGGCTACCGAAAGTTGAATAATATGATTACACGGTGAAAATTGTTTTTTTCGGAGTTTCATTTTATATTTTAATTTTTTTTTCATTTTACTAAACTTGGTAATTTCGTATGTATTGTTCGACTAAAGTTCAAGTTTTCATCATATGCGCCACGTTTCCGAATTTAATATTATTTTGTATAATTAAATACAGGACGTCAAAACTCCTTTCTTATTCACTTTCGAAAACTGTAACAAATTCTGGTTAGTCATTAATATTGATTATGTCTTATATTAGAAATTTCGTTTTAAAACTTTCCAACACCATTTCAATTATACAATACATTATAATACGTAATGATAATAGTAATTATAGTTTATTCACACGATTCGTCGAACGTGCTTGTTATAATTAGTTTCGAACGATAACACAATATTAACAAACGATTTAATATTTTCCATCTATAGCTGTATTTAATAAAATTATATTTTGTTCGTTCATTCTTCGAAAATAATATATTCTAGAAATTAATATTATACGTATGTTAAAAAATATAATACTATAAAATTTATGTATAAAATTAAAAATAATATTAAATTGTGTTTTTGATCATTCAAAGAAGAATTTCACGATTCATTTTTCGCTTATTCAGATTTCAAAATTATGTGAGATTTTTTTTACTATTTCATCTACGTAATATTTATATTAGTAACATGATTATATGATATTAACGGCTATATTTTTATTATGTTCAAAAATAATTTATTTGAGTAAGACATCTCGCCTAGACTTAATGCGCACATTACTATCGGTAGTAAACCAACCGAGAGACCGTACATTTTCACTTTAGCGGATTACCGTACACAACATAAGCATAAATGAAGGTTGGAAAATAAAATAATCTAGTGTACGTGCATTCGCAATGTTGTACCACATGTATTATTATTTACTATTACAAGGGAATTCCTGTCTGCAAATTAAATAATATTACCACGGAAAGTTTCTAGTTTAAGATAATAAATTAATCTCATTTTGACGCGAATTCAGGTTAAACGGCATTTCATTATTTTAAAATCTAATTTATTACTATATACGTATATTATATATAATATGTATAGTGTGTATATACGTATACTATATATGTATATACACACAATAATAAATATGAAATGTTGGTAATAATTAGCGAAAATTTTTTAATCAACACATTGATTGGCACTTGTCAAATCTGTTTTCAAAACGCACATTAGAATCACATATACACAAAAAAACTTGGATAAGAGTAAAAATAAATTTTGTATAAAAACACATAATTTTGAGCCTATATTACAAAAATATGTGCAAGACGAAGCCATTTATATTTATAAAATGTATATCGTATACTATATAATAATATATTTTTTGTATTATAAAATGATCCATCATCATTAAACATAATAATACTCATTTGATTGATATTATTATTATAGGTAAGTTGTAATAGTAAATAATTATAAAAAAATAAATCTATAGTAAAATTTTAAAATCGATTTTGTCTAAATTTCTTTTTTCATGAAAATAGTCGAATTTCGTTAATTATTGATAGTTTTTCCTATCTTATACGATCAATTTTGAGAAATTTGAAAAATTACCTAAATTAAGTAGGTATCTAATACAACCACTTTCTTATCGAAAACTTATGCTATTCATGAAAATCGAAATATTAATTTCTGGTAGAAAAAAATGTTTAAAGTTATAAAAAAGAAAAAAAGACACACATCATTCACTCAGAATCTAAAATATACAGTTAAAAATTATTACTGGAATATTATTGAAAATTTGAAAGTATTTTAACAAAATATCAAATCGATATATTTCGTCTTAATTTCAATGTTACCATTATATCTATTATTTACGCAAAATTTAACATTATTCTTATTAATTATTTTAATTAATTTAGTTTTAATGTACCTACCTAATACACAAATTCGTTACTAAAATATTTGTTAAATACCTATTATTCCCTTTTCAAACGTATTTTGCGCATTTCATCAATCTTCCACTGTACACGTTGCCATATTCTAGAGTAATCTAGAATTCAACAAACGATCAAGATGTACCATATTATTGGATTATCGTAACGCACAAAATACAAACTACATAATATCCGATATTTGTTTGTCCGTATCAGGTGCATACGATATTTGACTTGATATGTCTAAGTAAGTATGTACTACAAAACAAATGGTAGTACATTCATGAGTAAACATAAGTTTCTAAGTACGCTTTTTTTCCTCGATTTGGCTAAATGGCGTCCAATATAAAACTATTTACTTGAGTGCGCTTAAGCTGTTTTTATAAACATTCCCGAGAACGCTCAAAACTCGAAATGAGAATATCACTTTATTAGATGATATAATAATAATTTAAAAATGTAAACGTAACTACTTAGGTACATATTATTTTTATAAATTACGAATTCATGCAATAGTGTGTAATACTGTAATGACAATAATTTATACTTTGTATAACTTTTTCGTGTGAATATATTATTCGTTCTATAATAGGTAATTTGTATAATTTTAAATGCCGTAATATGTTTTATGTTTTAAAACAATTTCATTTTAACTAATTATAATTTTATAAATTGAATAAAAATAGTATTGTTTTAAACTATTTACATATAAAGAGGAATATCATCTGAAATAATTAAAGAAAGAAAAAAGTTCAAAATAATAAGATTTAGGTATGCAATTTCCTTAAAATATTCCAAAGTTAATAAAATAAATGAGTAAAATAAATTGTTTCATAATTTAGGAACTCAAAATAAAATTTAAATTTTTGGATATTTAAAATTAAATTATTTCATAATTTAAATAAAAAATAAATTGTTTTTTTTTTTTTTTTTTTTGCTAATATTTCTTACAAAGTTTTAAATCATTTTCATTTTACTGTAATATTGTACTTCTATAATATTAACATGATAAATGTAAATGTAGAAAACATCATTGTATAAATTACTGACTTGTTGAAATGTGTTTAAACTAAATAAACATATTTTTGCAATATGATATATGAATAATACAAATAATAATTAAACCTGTATAAATCATATTTATAAGGACGAGATTGTGTTGATCTTCTTATAAAGACGTATTGTATCGGATATATTGATTTGACTTACAAGGTTGTTATTTTATGGAAACAAAAAATAAAAACAACAATATTTGCCATCGAAAAAAGTAAATACACAATGCAAATTATTTTGTGTGGATTTAGGTTGTTGTTTTAGTTTTAAATTAAAGAACATTTGACTACATAATCGGCAAGAGAATATACATAATATTATGTGGAGACAATTTTCATAGAATTTCTTCTCGAAAATTAATTGAGTTTTGATTATCATGAGTTTCCAGGATTCATTTTGAATATTTATCGGATTTTCATTGGATAAATATTTACGTAAGAATGTTTCCTTTGCCACTTCCACCACGGTCGTCGGTACGACTACTATTTCTGTAAGACTCCCGAAATACTTTTACATCAATTGTCGAGAGAAAAGTTTTTCGGAATCTTATTAATTCAACTACCCCTTGAGCGTCTGCTGTTTCTATAGAAAGGGATGGCAAAAGTTTAAATTATCCTACGAGTTTTGCCAACGAATAAAATGTTTAAATCAGTTGTCCCAGATGTAAGGAGCAAAGGAATTTTGAAAAAAGGACGTTACAATAACTTCTAATATTAATGCAATATTATGGTTTATTTGTTGATGGTTTTCTTCTTTTATGACCATTATTATCACTTTATATATATATAATAAAAATATACATATATATATTATTTTACATTAAATAACCGTTCAAATGAAATACTGTTTTGCAAAGGAGGAAACTGCTGATTAAAAATAATTCCAGCAAAAACGATTCTATGCCCTTAATAAATTACGTTTTTATTTTATTTATTTTATTTTTTTATTACAACGTTCGTACAAATTAAGGTTTGTTATTACTATAGGAAAGTGAGAGGGAAAGAAAACAGAGTTTCATTATTTTCAACTACAATGTTTAATGGCGAAATAAATTTCAAAAGTCAACGATTAATAATGATTCAATTGCATATACATATAAAATTTATGCTTTACATACTCAAATTGTTTTATTCGTGTTTATAATTGAATGTGAAAAAAATAAATACATTACTTATATTAACGTAGAGACAGTTTCCTATATTTATATTAACGTAATAAAAGTTATTATCTTACCTATTAATTTTATAATCAACATATATCTACTATATTTATTTGAAAATATATGAAAATAAAAAAATTATTATATAAAATATATAATGTGTCTATAAATTAACACTTATACTACTCGTACTATAGAAATACAGGTTATAGTAATTATTATTGTTATACATTGTCAAAACAAATTACTACAGATATATAGTATATTATTTAGATATTATTATAAAATATTATATTGATTATATATTTTTCCAGTTATTAATTTTTATTGGTAGTTTTTAACAATTTATTATGAAATTATCATGGAAATAATTGATGCACATTTTTTTACGATAGACATACAATTGCCATCATAATGGTATAATCTTCATATGTGGTATTTCAAATAAAATAATTTCAGACTCAGAAATATGAATGAAACAGATTTAATATAAAACATCCTAGTATAAATTATAATATATTACCGATTCAAAATATTGCTGGTATTTTTAGTAATTGATTACACGATTCTATAATATATAGTTCTATGAAATATTTATAATTTAACAATAATATAGTAATATTAGTATGTCGTATCGATTTCACAAGGAATAGAGTTTTGTGTTTTATATCTATAACTTATAATTTTCATCAAATAGTTTTTAAAAAACGATTCAGAACGAAATACTGTCAAATTTGATTATTTAGATGACTAATTTAGGGATTTTATGGATATATAATATACATATATATATATATTGAATGTAAAGACTGATAAATGTAAAAATTTAAATTAATACAATAATATATAATGTTATCTGAAGAACTTTGCTCAAAATTGTATTTCCGAATGAAATGATTTATCATTGCATTCAAATTTTAATCAAAACTAAACACAATCCTCTTTACACCTGTATCCCTTCCACACCTGTATTCCTTCCCTTACTTTTTCGTATTGAAAATGAAGTGTAAGTATACTGCACTCACACTCACGGATATTTTTATACAATATTTGTTATAATAAATGATTCGAATTTATGATTAGTGTAAAAACATCTGGGGTTTATGAACGTGGATTACATTGGCAACTTAACTTTTCATACTAATTATATATTCGAGTGAACTAACAAAAGAACGCAGTTTCAATAATTAGTCAACTATTCATATAATAAATACGTAACGTACGTATCGATTCTGTCGGAGTTGAAAACCGTGGTCGACCGGACGACGATTTGTCATGTACTAAACCGTTATTACTCAAAATGTTACCATAGTGCGCGCATAAGAATACCATCTATAATATTATGATTGTCGTGATAAAATGGATTTCTTCGAATTTTATTATTCAAAAATCGCGATTTTACATTTACCATCATTATAATAATATGCCACGTGTGAAAATTTTATTATACTCGTAATATCATACGTTTTTTTTCTTTGTGATACACACATCTGATGATATACGGTTTTTAATTTTTTTTTTTATTATTATTATTTTTCTGTTATTAAATCGTATTATTTTTCTTTCGTCATTTAGGTCATGATTTGTAAATTTTGTTTTTCGTTATGTTGCTATTTTTTTTTAAGTCTAATATATTATTTCATTATTTCATTATTTAATATCTCATTTTCGTTTTTGCGTTTCTCAGTATTTTTCCCTATGGGACGTGAGTTTTAATAATTTTTCAAATTGATTTATTTTTGTAATAGTTCTGGTAAATGTGTTTTCTTTAAACATTTTGGCAAATAAAATTGAAAGGTAAATATTATATTAATTCCTCTTCTCCTACACCTCAATGCCAATGCCAAATGCCACGAAACCTAATAATAATAATAATAATAATTATGCTAATACATATTATTATTATTATTATTACCCGACGTTTGTTGCTCGGCGGCTTGTGTAAAATATACGCATACAACTGCACAGACGTACCTATGCACACGGCACCGTCATAATAATAATTAAAATATTAATATATACACACGGATACAGGTCGGTTTGCAAAAACCACTATATGTTTCTATTCGACTAAAATCGTCTATGTATTCATATTTTGTATGCCATTCATACGAGGCAGTATTATATGTACAGCGATTCGATTTCTTCAAATAAAACTCAATACATTTTTTTTTCTTTTACAAATGTTCATATTATTATTTTGAATTTTCAAAGATGTATGTATAAAAAACCGAAAAATTCAAAGACTAATAAAGTAATAATATTATAATTTCTTCGAATTGTTTATAACAATTTATGTTTTAGTTATTGTACCAAGACACCGTTAGAGTTCATTATTATAATTTATAGTGTAAATGTCCAATCTTTATATTATATATATTATATTCCATTTTGATCATAGCTTAACGTTTCAGGAGATACTATCCAGTGAAGTCGTGGTAGTTGTGTCGGTAAAACGCGTATTTTTTTTTTTTTTTTTTTTTTTGAAATTATACAAAATAACATAATATTATAACTATGGTTTATGATAATATTGTTAAAAAAAATCGCCGAAAAATAGTTTTCCAATAAATTATGGATTGAAAATAATAACGAATGAAATAATCTCCTCCTTCTTCGGCGTATCACTCTGTATATATATATATTTATAATACGTAACACTATATAATATAATATTCTTGTACAATATAAACGCGTATCCGAACGCGATAAACGTTGCGTAACACGCCTCTTATTTTGTTATGATAATGTATCGGGACACGCGAATCCACTTATATATTATAAATGGAAACACAAAACCGGTGTTAGACGATGATATAGTCTCGAAAAGTTTTATAATATTCCTTGCGCTCGCCACGCCCGCGGGTCCCGTTTTATTAACATAATTATATTATTTCACGTATATTATTTAAATTACATTACTGCTTATATTTTTACGACGTTCGCGTGTATTCGTTTTGCACATCTTCCCCGCTCGCTCGCTTGCACGCACCGATACCGTGTTACTGTAGTTGGTATAATAATAATAATAATAATAATAATAATAATAATAATAATATGTAATATTATCACAATATTATATAATATACTATAACCGCGGTATAATATTATTGTACCGGCGCCGCCGTCGTCGTCGCAATATAAGCCCGGGCGCGTTTTTGACGCTTCGGGCGTCGTCTCCACGCACTGACAAGATTTTACAAGTTTTTCCATTACCCCCTCGAGTGTAATATTATTATACACTCACACGATGGGTTTCGCGTATACGAGTGTGTGCGGGCATATCATATAATATACTCAAGGGAGTGATGTGGACTTATATTATTATAATGGAAAAGCGCGACGTAAAATGACAATATACGGCCGCGGTGAAAGAAACAGAGACCGCAATACGAACGGCGGCGGCGTCCCGGACGGATAAAGTTCGTCGCCATGCGGTTCGTGGTTCTTCGTGACTGTTCGCGAATCGTCGTACGAGATCTTTTTCTAACACGTGTTTTTAACACCTTAACATGTCGTACTATCTGTACGTATTCAAACGTATGAATCTCAATCACGCCCCGTTTCATTTTTAAACGCCGCTGCAAAAAGTATATCGCCGAATGTATAGAGGCGACTTTCGAGGTTCAACCGAAATAATTATGTTAATATCAAAAAAAAATTATTTTTAAAATAAATTTTACCCTTAGAATCTATATAATAGACCGGATCTGGACACAGTGTACAATAAAATAATGACAAACACGAATGTTATAGATATTAAAATATAATATATTTGAAAAAAACGACTGATGTTATTGATATATTAGTTTGAAATTAATCTATTATACCAATTTAAATGTTTTTAATACTTATAACATTATTTTTATTATCGACTTCCCACATTAAATAATTTTTTTTTTTTTAAAAAATTTATTTATTATTTATGATAAATTATATTATCATAATAATTTCTATAATATAATTTACTTAATTTTAGAAAAAAAAAATATTTTTCTATTTTTCATTAGATAAATGTTTATTATTATAAACAAGATAATATATCACATGAGTTTATTTTAAGTAATTTTACATTTATATTAAAAATTTTAATTTTATTAAAGAACACAATATTTTTAACACAATATTGTTTAGAATAATTTATTATTAGAAAAAATAAATATATAATATTTCAATATTCTAATATCTAAATATTAATAAATAAACTCAATTTATAAGTGAGTACTCCAAAATTCTAGATTATCAATTAAAGATTATTATTATGTATCTAAATACGTTTGATTAACGGTTATATTAATTTTTAATCCTTCAAATATACTTAGTATGTTCTTTTCATTATGTATGAATTAAAGTACGTAATTAATATGAAGTTGAATAAAATCGGACAGCAAATTCTTCCCCCAAAAAGGTATTATAGTCACTATTCACATATTATAATATTAATATTTATAACTATTCATTTAAGTTTTAACACATGTATAATCATATTATAGATTAATATTTAGTCATTTAGTGTATACCCGTATTATATTAGAATCTAAAACCTTTAATGGAAAATTTATAAAATAATTCAATTAGGTATATTGTATTAAAATAACTTAATTTTTATATTATGATTTTATATGTTATTGTTTTTATTCAATAGAAGTCTAGTATAAAACATTATTGTAAAATTATTATAATATATACTATCATTGGCGTAGCCAGAAATATGTGAAGGGTGGGAGGATATTAAACAAATATTCACAATACATATACAGTTTTATATGATAAAATACACCATTATGATATAAATAAATGAATTCAAAGGGTGGGGTGAACCCTTTAATCCCTCTAGGCCACTGTATACTTTTAAAATACTTAAAGATGTTTATAAAATTGTTAATAGACAGCGTATGAACTGTACTTGGAAAAATAATTTTCTAACTAAACTTAAAATTTATAGTAAGTATATAATAAATTATTAATAATAAAGTATAAAATATAATTTTGAAATATTATAATATAATTCAAAGGAAAAGGACAAAATCAGAAATATGAATAAATTACAGATGAATAAATTTGATTAGACGTTGTCATCTCTTTATAAAAATATGTAATTACATTATACTTTTTTACTTTTTATCTCGTTTTTTAGAAATCCGGTTTTTGATTGTGACTGTGGATATTCACATGATATTTTATAATTTATATTATGTATCTAGTTATCTACCTATTATTAATTATCTGGTGAGATGAGCGGCACAGATAAACAATACGTACAAAACGATTGTATTACGTCGTCAATATACGTACGAGAATACAAAAGGATAACAAACGATTTTATACTATTATTGTGCGCAATTCATCTTAAAATGAATGAATGAAAAACCACTTCTAAAATAATAAAATACCCGTAGCTCGAGGCATTGATATAACAGAAAAATTCGCCGAATATCGCATTTGTAGTTTTAAAATGAGTATAATATTTCTGGAAAAAGTAATTTTAATATATTATATTATTATTAAGTAGCACTTGTAAAATTAAAACTAAACAACAATAATTCTTTATAAGTGCACAAATCAACGTCATTGATATAACATTATCACATAACATAACTTAAAACAAATGTTATGTTCATGAAAACACGTTCTTGTCGAATAATATTATAAATAAATTATTATTTTCAGCACAATACGACTAAATAGTCAATAATTAATGTAGCCAATAAAGTAAAAGATTAAAGTAAAGATACTATAATAAGTTAAAAGATCAAAATAATTATATTATTATACTTACATAAACTTAATATATTATCATACTGTATAATATAATGTATAATATTATGAAGTTTATGATGTCACTTATTTATCTATTTACTTTTAAAAAACAATTAGTTGATTATTTTATAGCAGTGATTATAACACATTATAATTACATAAGTTAAATATTTTTTTTCTATTAAAATAACCTATCTATAAAATAATTAACTTTTAATATGACAATAATAATTATAATAATTATTATAAGTTAATATAATGATTATAGAAATATTTTATTGCCAACTTTGGTTATGTAATGATTGACCCCTACACAGTTGAGTACCGATATTGCCTATTCAATACGCCGTGATAAAATATAATAATATTATTTATTCAATGTAGGTATTAATAAATTTGCATTTTATTATAAAATATAACATTGTGTTAAATAAATGTTTGAAAATTAAAATATAAAATACAATTTTCAATTTCATATTCAAATGTTAGGTTTTTAAGACTATTTAGTCAAACTATATACCGTTTTTTTTTTCATTCTTTTATTTTTTGTAGTACTATATAATTAAATTATTGTTAAGTTAAATTGAACATAAATTTAATATTAAAATAGAATATATTTAAATATGTAAATTTATTTTATTCTGTCTTTCTTATGTGTATACTTTTATAGAGGTTAGTATATTATAATGAAATGTATTATATTGTAATTATTTGAGCACATTTAATAATTCTGTCGTGTGTAGACTATATTAGGTATAGGTACGAAATCCACCGAATTCCAGTTAAAATTTTACACGATAATGGGCATACTTAGACATAGTAACAAAGTTAAATGGATTAAACGACCATTCGTGTACCTACCTAATCAAAAGTTCGATATGAAAAACAATCACATTTAATAGAGTTGCGTGTTTAAAATTGAATATTTTATTGGCACGCATGGAATTGTGGAATAATAAGTAAAAAATTAAACAGTACATTCAGGAAGCGAAAAATTATTGTAATAATAAATTTGCATACATTATAATTTATAATTTACTGCACATTTGCATAATTATACAGTTATAATATAATAACTAGTAGGTTCCTTAATAAATGATTTAAAAATTTAATCTATATTTATCAGACACTATTATTATTTTAATACACCTTTCTTATTATGGAAGCTAAGAATAATGCCAAAGTTTTAACGTTTTTCATTTCCATATCATACGATTAATACTAAATATAAAAGAATTGAAAAGTTAAATAAATTATTATTATTATCACAAACGATAACCATTTATATATTTCTAACGTTTCACCCACTGCGCGTCAAACAAAAAATAGTTAAGATATCAATCGGACATCAAGTTTTCTATAGACTATAGTTAGCGATATAAAACATTAAATTATAGTTTTTGTTTTGTTTAATATTACCTATAATCAAGCGAGAAATATTCAGATAGTCGTATTAATGTGATTTTAAAAAATTTGAATTTCTCGGAATTCAAAAAAATTCATATTATACTCGAACAATAATTAAATAAATAAACGTTTAAAACGTATGTAAAGTCACATATTTTGTTAAAAATCAAATTTTGTTTACCTACTCACCGTAGTATGTATATACGGATAATAATAATTATATTATCGTTCTTCGACATCAAACAATATTATATAATATTCCTTAATAACCGCGGTCGGTATAACGTAAAATCGTATTTGGCAGGATATACTCTTAGGTTAGAGTAATAAAACTACAAACGTGTCTCGTCGACCACACTAGGACTACAATTTATTGTGCTTATTGCGCGCACGGTTATTATCATCGTAACCGAATCACTCGAGACTCGACACTTTGGTCATTTTTAAAACAGTGGTTTGATGTCTACTAGGGGGTTAGAGAGGAATATTATAATAAACTAATATTTCGTACGTGCGTGGAAGTGAATTATTTTAGTGTTTTTTTTTTTTTTTTTATAGTTTTTCGGGAATTTTCACCGCAATAAATAACGCGACTGCGATCCGATGAGAGTTGCGGAAGGGCAAAAAAGGGTAGAAATAAATATATATAAAAAAAAAAAAAAAAAAAAAAAAAATGGTCATCTTATCTGCATCTCATTTTTCATTCGTCGCGCGTGAAAAACTCGAGTTTGAATCCGCGGTGGCTTATCAGGACGCCACGGACGTTCCTAAATTATAATATGTCCCGGACGAAGAAGTGGCGCGACGACGACGTGCTTATCGCAGAAATGCGCGGCTTGTCATAACCGACTATGAAATGTAACTGGCATCGTGTATATTATAATATAAATATCGTCAACGAACGACCCGAAAACCATCGTCACGTCGAGGGGAACTTTAGAAAAATAAAAATAATATTAGATTATATTATATAAAAATATCATCGCCTCGTCACGTTCTATACGAACGACGATATTATATGACTGTACAAAGTGTACAAGATCGTTTTGATCGATATTATATTGTACTGTTCAGTGGCGTATTTTGAACAAAGTTCTGGGGGGGGGGGGGCCAAAATTTTCCCCCTATATAATCAATATATTATAAATTTACTAAATAAGAATAACAAAATTAATATAAATATAATATAATAAAGACGAGCTGATACTACTGCCACAGGGATATAGGTATGCAAATCATAATGCTTAATTTTAATTAAAATTTGAAAACAATGATAAACCATTGCATTCGAAAAAACGATTCTGAGCGAAGTTCAGTCAAATAATCTAGGTATTGATTAATATATTGCCGTTTTTTCATCGTTTTTTCTAAAACAAAGTCAAATTTGAATAATTCGAAAAATGACTTAAATAAAGTACCAAAAACATCCACTTTCCAATCGAATGCATATGCTATTCGTAAAAATCGGAGCATTATTTCGGGTAGTAAAAGTGTCTTCAGACATAAACATAAAAAAATTTTAAATATCAAATTTAAACAGCTATAAAAAAAAATGAGACTATAGATATTTTTCTAATATTTTGATATGATATTAAGTAATATGTAAATATACTTCAGTAAAGTTTTCAGACCTAATACCTAAATGCTACTAAAAATTGCCATGTTATCAAACATTATATACAAAAAAAACGAGAATTTTACGAAATATTAAAAGTCCTATATTTTGTATAAAAATTAACATAATGATTCCAAAATTTTACCACATATATATAATACTTTTAGATTATACTTATAAGAATATCCAATTATATTTTCAAGTTACTAACTTCAAAACTGACCGAGTTATCGTCAAATATTGAAATGGAATTCGTCGAAATTTCAGTTTCGTCGTTTTTTCTACTGCTTAGGGTCAATTTTGAGAAATTTGAAAAACGACCTAAATAAAGTACCAAATACATCCACTTTCCAACTGGAAACATATGCTATTCGCTTTGCTCAGAATCTAAAATAAGGAAAACTACAGTGGTTCTGGGGGGGGTCCAGTACCCTTGGACCCCCCCCGTAAATACGCCACTGGTACTGTTCATGATATCCCCGAATAGTTTTTCTTGGATGATTTTCTTATCCGAATCATGATCGCCGTGATATCTCTGAATCTAAACGAGAGTAATTATAATATTATAGTTATGCATACTCATACACCCGTATTAACTCTGACAAACTTTATATTCTATATTTTATTTTTTAACTTAATCAACTCGTCCATCAATGAGAAATTCGAGAATTGTATAGTTTAACTCGTGTGAGTGATACGGAAACTTTAAGAAATTTTAATAACGCATGACATATTATGGAAAAATAGAAAACATTATCCAAAATAAGAAGTTATTCATGAAAACACAATAAAAATTATAAGTACAAATTATATATACCTAATATAATATATAGCTAATGATCATTTTGTTCGGATTGCTTTAAAAACGACAAACAAATTCTGGATAATATCAATAAATTATAATAAATATTTTTTAAATTTTTAACTTTTCGTGATAAAAAATATAATTTATAATATAATCGTTAAAATGATATCAGTAAACTAATTATAATATTTTTATTTCGGTTAAATATTAAAAACATATTTTTATAATTAAAAACTCAACAGTTTCATGATATTATAGTATTCTATTTTTTGCATATGGTAACGTCATATCCTTCAAAACTGTAGTTGGCTATATATTGGTTTTATATAAGTACTATCCTATAAGATATAACGTATTCGTATTATGATAAATACGATTTGATGACCATCATCATGATACTAATATGAATAATTCAAAGGGCAAAATAAAAAATATAACATTGACTTCCGCAACTATTGGCCAAAACGTTTGTTGGGTTTGTCAGGGTTATTC
Organism: Tetraneura akinire; assembly: GCA_021307375.1. Lineage (NCBI taxonomy): Eukaryota > Metazoa > Arthropoda > Insecta > Hemiptera > Aphididae > Tetraneura > Tetraneura akinire. Next base: position 8,418,636 of record JAIUCT010000022.1, on the reverse strand, counting down.
TGGTTTGTCTCACTAGCTCTATTTATTATAGATTTGTGATAATCGATAGGCGAGAAGAGATGGATGGTCCATTAATTTATTGGTTTAGCGTATTACTATTATTATGTTATAAGGTGAAATTCAAGTGATATACGCGACATTGTGCTCGATATAGTTTTATTGCCCTTTTGATATTAATTGGCCTTTCTGGATGACTGTAAGACCCTTAAATTATATATTTATATATATATAAAGGTAAAGGTATGCCAACCGAGAACGTTTAATGCTGTCCCGTTGTAGAGACGTTGTAATAATAATAATAAGATATTAATCAATCATTTAGCTACACCCCGAGCGAGCGGATAACGCAGCGACTTCTATCACATTTGTTTCAAAACTGGCGTTTCACGCGAAACAGTCAACTACGTCGTTTCACGTGACGATGGCAAAGGGTAGGATGTAAGGTTATTAATCCCTCTCGGATTCGTCCCTTCTGCCGACTATCATCGCGGTTACCTTTTTTTTTTACTCCCTACGAACGGGTTTACTTATTCGAGTTGCAATCATGATATGAGGGACGCGTATTAGACGAACGGTATAATATATTATTATGTTCGTCATATGAGCGTGCCAATAAACGAGCAAACCGGATTAGACTCGCAAAACAATTATTATTATTTATTATTATTATAATTAGTTTTATCGTTGAGCCTTGACGTCCGACATATTCGCATAATTTAATATAGAAAATGATGACGCTGATGTTTTCAAACTTGCACGGAAGGGGCGTATTAAATAATTTTAAGACGGAATACCGTAATTAAAATCAATACTTTTAGTAGTAAATTAATATAAGAATAATTAAATGTGAAGAAATATTAAGCGCATAATCGTTTCAGTTAAAATAAATAAAATTTTGAAAAAAGGGGAAAAAATATATCGCATAAAATGAAAGGAATCAAGGTTTGTGACTTTCATACAAATCCGAAATGTGAAGTGTGGAGTGTAAAAAAAGTTTGCGGACCTCTGCAAAAATACGATTATATTTTATTATCAAGTTTCTTTGGTCCCACGTATTTTTATTTTTATTACATGACAAATCGTATACGATCGACGAAAATAATAAAATTCAAATGTAATGGATCTTAATCCATTACATTGGAACGGTCGTCTTGGTTATAAAATAAAATATAAAAAATATATATTATAATGATAATAATATTATATTACATTCGGTTTCATATTATATCACAGTGTGACGGTCAAACGAAGTTATCGATAATAATAATATATATATATTATGATAAAAGTGAAAACATAAAATAAATATATATTATAATAATATGCTATTGTATAATGTGATATAACAATATGATTATTTTTAGGATACGTAAAAATATAATTCGAACTGAAACGTACGGCTTTTAATTTTATCATTATGCCGTTTAATATTATAATTTAATATAAATAACAAATATATTATATTTTTTTGAACAATAAATTATTACGTATGACGGAATCATCACAGTCATACCTTCGTTTAAACTTTTTCTCGTGCGGTAATATAATACGTAATAAAATTATGATAACGGTCTAGTGAATACGCGTTACGTACATTAGAGTCAAATGATTAGACGATCAAATTTCGTGAGCGAACATTCGGCACATTATATGTATAACGAGTGTACAAGTGTGTTACAAGTGTGTTTGTACTTATACAAATATAGCACATAGTGGAACGAAACAGTTTAGTCTATATACGTTTAAAAAAAAAATTATTAAGTTATTTGAAAAACGAGTAATAAAGAGTAGGTACGATGAACTGAATAAAACAAAATATTGTATAAAAAGCGCATTATATAATAATTAGACGAATACTATATTATTTTATTTTTGTCGTGAACTTTATACATAATATTATAATGTAAACTGAAACGACGGTCGAATTTAATATTATTAATTATTATTTTATTCGTCTTATCCAACATCCGAGTATCGTGTTCTAATAATAATTATAATATTACAAGGTATTCCCAGGGTGTGAATAGTTATTCAATTTAAAAATTTGATCCCAATCTCGGTGTGAAGTTAAAAAAGAAATGTTCTTGGAATTATATTAGATGCTTAATATAATATCGTATCGTATGCCCTATTATCATTTTTTCTGGGGAAAAATGACGCGACATAATAATAATAATATATTATCGTACAGAATTTCAGCATTCAACACGAGTTTCGAACAAGTTTTCGATAATGTCGTCCGCTCTGACCCGCCGGGCGATATTAAGACCGGAAGGAGACGCATTCCCCGGAAATCGACATGACGCTTTCTTCGGTCCCCCGCGCACTCGTTAACTGTCATTATTGTTTTTATTTTCTCATTTCACTTCGTCCATTTCTATATAATACCCCGCCGTTTTCACCCTGCCGTCCCTTCTACAGGGGTGTGCATAAAGGGTCTTGCACCGGAACCGCCCTCGGCAATTTACCAGACGTCCGCTCCGATTACCGATAGAGGAATTTAATTAAACTTGACACACTCGACACACGCTCGCGCTAGGCTGTCGTCGTTTTTGGTGAAACTTTTTTCACTTCCTCCGACCAGTCGAAATCGCATATTATTAACATTCAATATATTATTATAATAATAATTATAATTATATGCTACGGATAAAACGTCTATCGTTTTTATCGGATTCTCCGTTGACCACATACAATATAGGTACAGGTAGTACGCTAAAATTCAAAAAACGCCGTGTCGAGAACAAAAACTCTTCTACATTAATGTTATAATCGTATTATTATACTTATACTGGTATAGTTACTTATATCGACGTTGCGTGATCGAATACACAATACAGAATTACAGAAAATTTTATTTTGACATTTCCCCCCCCCCCCCCAAAAAAAAATCTCGCATTCTCATCGATAATAATATTATTATTTAGTATATATTATATATCGTACCCGAAAGTCGGAGGATACGATTATATTATCGCCGCCCCTTCGTATAATTATGTTTCTATATAATATATTGTGTTATACCGACCCACACTAGGTTTTTGCGCTCGTAAATCGAGACGTGTTCTATAACTACTACATAGCCAAATATTCGTGTTTGTTTGATTTTTTGTTTCTAAAATGCGCGTATTAGATAATCGTATCAGTGTCCGCTTGTTTACTAATATTTCCCACCCGTTATTCCAATCAGCATTCCATCGATTCATCGTCGACGATCAATAACAAAAATTATTGTCTTTCGTATAGGTCAAAAACTTAACTTAATTGAACAATATTCAGTAAAGCATAAACGTAAAATAATAAAATTAAAATGATAAGGTAATTAAATTTATAACAAAATAAAAATGTTTAAACGTTGAATTGAGTGTATTGACATAATATTTGGACAAAAATATATGAATGAGCCCACTTTCGGAAACAGCGCCTTGGAACAAACATCACATAAATGCAATGCGATTTTCTGAAATTTAAATTATGGATGAAAACCCACGCATATAATAATCACTTTAATCTACGTTTTTTATAGCGAGATAAAATAATAATAGCATACCGATTCGTTAAAATATTATATTTATATACGCGTAAATAGAAATGTTTGAATAATCATTTTTAATTCAATTGGACAATAATGAATGTATAATAATTAGTTGAGAAACATTTTTTTAAATTAATCATTTCATTTTGTATTATATTTTAATATAATTAATTTCCTTTTGATCTATTTCAAGTGTTTACGAGCAAATGTAACGTAAAAAAAAAAAATTATTTTATATTTAAATATTATAATATAAATGTCTGCTACTGGGTTTGTATTCTTGCAATTTTTATTTCATTACAGCTAAGTTATTAACTTTATATTAGATTATATACATAATGCATATTAATGGAGTATATTATTATATTATTATTGTGATTTGTAATATTAAAAATTTTTGATGATTACTTTTACATATATTTGATAGTTATATATTATATGTAAAAAATAAAATAAAATGCAAAATTCGAAAAGAAGACAAATTACAATTTATTATTTGCAAGGATCAAACATTATGTTTAATATGTAAATTTATTGTAACACTTGATATAATACACGTAGATTTGATTCCGATTGTGCTTATGACATTGATGCATTCAACTAATTTACATTATTATTATATTAATTCGATGTCAATTTAAATGTATTTGAATTTCAATAGCTGTTAATGTAAGCATTTTATTTAATTGATCTTAATTTTTTGTTAAAATTTACCGTCACATAAATATAATTTATATAATATATATAGGTACCTACCTATATTGACATATTGTTATAAATCAATATAGTATTATTGTCGATGTTTCTTTTCAGGAGGTACTTTTAAATGATAAGTAGTGTATTCAAATAGGCTTCAAATGAACTTCTGTTTTCTATTGAAGTAAATTAATAATATTACAAAATTATATAAGTACTATACTGACGATGAAATATTTCTAAAGGACATACCTATTATAAGTACATAATATATAGTTTACTCTTTACATATTATATATATATATATATATATATATATTTATTTAAAATAAAAAAAAACATATGTATTAAAAAATCACTCTGTAAAAGTACACAATTTATTAAAATTAAATTTTTTTTTTTTAAATATTAAAAAGAATTTTATGAAATACTGCAATGTGATTATATACTTTAGCAAAAATTGGCACAGAAAAATAATTTCCAGTTATAAAATATTTTGTTAAGACTCTTTCCATTTTGCATCTGCTTTAAATACTATACAATTTATTTTTTGAAAATTTAGATATAGGAAGGTAAGTACATAAAAACAAACTAATATAAAAATTGTGTATCGGTCCTTATCTATAAAGTTTTCAGTTTTCGGAAAGATAAACGAATATTAAAGATTTCTATTATATTATGTATATTTTACATAATACATTGTATTTTTATTACATATTTTTCTACATAATTTTAATTTACATTGTAATGGAATCTAAAAATAAAAATTAATTTGACATATCAAAATAATAAAGTAGAAAAATTTATTGTTTGTTTGACATGTGCGTAGACAGTACCAAACAAATTTACAAATAAAAAAAATAAATAAATATTTACCAATATGTACAATAACAAATCTTTCTTAACTCAAATTTAAAATTCGCAATTCAATTTTACAAATTTTTATTCAAACAATAATTTGATAACTAAATACGTTATGTTAATTAAATAAAATAATATATTATACAATATTATCATTTATATTTATTTAAGTACCTATACCTAATTCAATTAATTATTTTTTTTATTATACCAATATTTTTCTTTATTTTTTAATTTATTTAAGCATTAAGTTGAAATGAAACTTTTATATTACTAAGTTTAATTTGATTAAATGTTATGTAAGTTGTTTTATCATTATGTTATTACAATATATAAAAATTATAATTTTTTAAATATAAAAATAAATAAAATATAACTACGTTATTATTCTTAAGGATAAAAATGTAATAGTTATTTTTTTCATATCCTATATTCAGTAGTCAAATAAATTATTATGAGAGATTGCATTTTCTTCTTCACGTATTAAATACATTATAATAGTTTTAAAATTAAAATAATAAATATCTAAAATAATTTCTATAAATAAGTATTTATAAGATAATGTGTTGTACCTTGTACTACATAAATTAATAAAAATGTTCGTGTAATAATGTTCGAAAAATAATCAAATAAATTATTATTAAAATATAATAAAAACCTCATATATTACGTAGTACATTTAGGTATTTTTTTTTTTAAATGTCTTTACAAAAATAAATAATAATAATTTATAAAATAAAAATAAAATGCATTTAAAATATAAATATTATATTAAAATTACGATAAAATAATATGTTTGTTCATTTTGTTACATTATTAATTAACATTAGATTTTAATAATATTCTTAAATCTTATATCATTAAAGGTTTTTTTTTTAATATTTATTTTGGATTTATTATTTACCTAAAATAATACTAGTGATTAATGATATGCCATACTACTCTCTCATTGTGTATTTAACTGCATAATATATTTTATTTTATTTTTGACACTTACAAATTACATAATTTTTCTTTGTGAATGATAAAAAAATAATTTAATTTTTTAAATTTTATAGGATAGGTATTCATAACTAATTAATCTCATTATAAAGATTGGTTTCTACATACCTATTCATTTTTACCAACATGAATGTATGTGTTTTTTCTTTTCTTCTATTTTATTCTCTCACTTTAAAAGCTGTCTGGAGCTAACAAAAGGATATATGGGGGTTTATCAGATAACACAGGGGACGATAGCCTTTTAAAAAGCGTGACCCGGAATACAATGAAGAGCTTTTGTTCAACTGCGGCTTTATGGTGCAAGTTTCTGTTCGATTTACTTAATAAATCGAAAAATATTCCATATCTCTATAATTCCCATGTACAAATTTGATAAAAACTCGATAAAACTGTAATAATAATTATAAGATACCCTTTATATTATTTCTTAACACAAAACGCTCATGATTAAACATTTTTTTTTTTTTATTAATAAATTAAAAGAATACAAATTATTAGATATATTTAGTAAAAATTGTTATTTTCTTTAAATAAAAAATATTTTTTAAACACTGACTATAATAAAGATGATTATATAATTTATTTTTTGTTTTTTGCTCTTTAATTATAAATATATATTTAATAATTTTATGAATTTATTTTATAATATATTTTCATAAAAATAATAATAATTAATTGAAATAATAAAAATTGTATTTTAATTTATAACTGTACGTAAACATGTTACAGAAAAATGAAAAATTAGTCATTGTGAGAAATGTTCCATCAAAGTTCATAATGCAAAATTTGTAAACATTCAGATGTGAATATCGTTTTAGGTCACACGAAATCCCTGACTATTTATAGCAGTATCAGAGTTACACAAAAAGGTGTTAGGTTAGTATTTTTTATTCCCTTGGAATGTAGCCCAAGCAGCCGTTTTTCACTTCACGTAAAGTACCGTGACGCTGCGTTTGAGAAAGTAAGCGAAGCCGGCAGGGGAAGCGAGATATACCTTGCACTTGAAAACTATAAACTACTTAGTTTTTTTTGAAAACTCAAAAACTTAATCATTTTAAAACTATAACGTAAGTATTTTTAAAAAATATTTCTTACTTTGCCCAAAATGTTCGATCATTGTATACGCAATGCACGAATTTCCTACTATGCTCGTAACATATTTAAATATTATTTTAATATTATAACGTTAATTAACGAATATAATATAAGTATTTATACTTAAAATTGTATACAAACGCCACAATTTAAATATAATACGTGTAATATAATACGATTACCAAGTAAAGAACAATAATTATATGTTTAACGAAGAAACGTAATACCTATCAGCTTTACTAATTATATAATGTCTAATCTTGACTATTAAAATAATTGAAGTTTTAGTATTTTCCGGTCTAAAATTCAATCTATGAGATCAATGTAAACTGATTAGAACAAATTTTACGTGTATTTTTAATGAAATAAAATTATCAATTACTACAAATGATAATCAAACGTATTTTTTAGTACATTGAACATCATGTCAAATTTTATAGAGAAAAAAATTATAACATACTCGTAATATTATATTGTCATTGAAGTTGAAATAATATGATATGTATTTTAATTATTTTGTTGATTAATAATAATTTGACAATTTGTATATTTTTTAAAATTAAATTTTGTTTTTTGTTTTTGTATTTTAAAAGATATTTAAGGAGGTTATTCTTCGCCTTAAGATTATTGAAGATGAATATATGTTTAACCACTCATATTAGTAATAGTGAAAGAATAGCATAAAATATTATTTTATAATTAAAATTCATAATTATACTAAAAATTATAATAAAATATAATATCTTTACGTACCTACCTATATAAATTATATATAATATTATATTACATTTGAAAAATACAATTTAAACCAATTTTTAAATCTCAAATTCTATATATGTATTCATATTAAATATACTATAATTTATACTTAAATATGTATACTATAATTTTCATAAAATTACACATTATTATTATCAAGTATTTTGATTTGTTACATTATAAATATAATAAGTGAAATGAATTTGTTGTTAAACATTCTTCTTTTGTCAGACTTCTTTTGTCTCTCACACTTTGGAACAGACAATAATGACAATTATTTTTTTAATAATAATTTCTTAATTTCCGGTTTTAAGGGGAAGTAATACCATTTAAAATTAATAACAATAATCATTACTATTGAAATATCAAATATTGATTTTTATAATTATTTGAAAGTTAGATTAAAAAGAAAAATTCATTAAATAATGCAACTTTAGATAATTGAAATTCTTATTGAATATTTATATTTCTTGTAGTCTTCCACATGATATAATCGAACAAATACATCTACACAATTATGTTATAAAAAATATTAAAATAAAATATATAATATATATAATATAAATTAAAATAATTCTATAAAAAGCAACACACCTTTTGTGTATTTACACGTTTGATTAAAAATCAAAATGTAGATCTCATTTAAACAATAAATAAGGAAAAAACATGGCTTTAAAAACCATCGATTTTTTTACCTACATCATTTATACTGATTATATATTTATATGTGTATAATGCAAAATTGCGTACATATTATTATTAAATATAAAATTAATTCATAGAATTCATATTTTTTTTTTTTTATACACATATCTACGATAATGACCTTACATAATTTATTATCATACAAATATACTTCCATATCATAATATTAATTGTAAAATATTCTTAATTTGTGTACACTGAAATAATTTCAATAATTTTTTTAGAGATATATAAATAAAATAATAATTTTATTGTCAAATAGTTATGTTTGTATTATAAATTTATAACGCAATTATATAATATGATTAATTTAAAAATTTACTGTGAATTTCAAATATATATGGTAGATAGGATTTTTTCCATTTTCTAAGTACACTAGGATAGTTTAATGCAATAATGTCATTAATGTCATATAATATAGTACATTATATTATATATATGACTTAGAAGTCAGTTAAGGACTTGAAATGACGTTTTTCCTATTTTTAATGATCCTTCAAAATCACTAAATATATAATAGGTATATAATATGTTATAACACTTTACCCGAAAGACGAAAAAGATATTATGTTACAAAAGCTTTAGGTCTCACTATGAAACGATCGTGTTACGATTTCAACAATTTCTAAAGTTAGCTATGCACATCTTTCATGTTCTCAAAAGGAATGAATTTGATTGAAATAATAGCATAATATCTTGGAACACTTTATACGTTAATTAAATAATAGTAAAAAAAAAAAAAAAAAAAATACAATCTTTCAATACAAATTACACTAGAACACTATAATATTATTATAATTATTATTATAATTATTTAATAATTTCGTATTATTATAATGTACTGATATATTCATATATTATTAATAATATTATGAATAATCGGATCGTGTATGAACACTATGATAAAATAATGCAGGTATTTGCAATAATATTAATTGAAATATTATGTAAAACGATATTGAATTTCTCCTTCTGCATAATAATATTATTCATAATCCATTAATAATTTGTCAATATTAATTTTGTTAATGTTGTAATTGATTAATTTACAAAAGAATTAAATACAAATAACTATGTAAATTAACATATAACTTACACATATGATTATATTAACCAGCATAGTATAAAAATTAATTAGCAATAATTCTAATCGAGGTTAAAATATTTGAAGCATCAATAATTAACTAATATAAATATATTTATATTTTTCACTATAAATAACGTTACTTAATACGTAAGAATGTGGTTCGTAAAAAAAAAGAAAATATCATTATAACTTGGAAAACAAATTTACATTTTCCCCCCCTCCGTTTATGACTTTGCTTAAATAAAATACTGCAAAAATTGCATAAATCTCCTAAAAACTTATTATTATTTTTTTTAGAACTTTGTTTTCTCTTTATATTATTAAAACCCAAATCATACGGTCTCCAGGGCGATAATTCGGAAAAGTTTATAATGAGAACGAGACCCGTAGAACGTGTGTAATATAACATCACCTTTATCTACGGCAACACTGTTCTTAATTAATAAACTACCGACGGAAAGTTGTAACAAGAAATTTGTCTGGGGACCATCGGGCAAAATTTATAGCATTTTGTTTACATAAGATATAGACGTAATTTATATTACATACATAAATACACATACACGCACAAAGTATACATATTTATCCCAGATGAATAAACTTTTAATAGATTACTTATTTATAAAATATGTATTTTTCTCTTCAACAGAGTCCATAAATCCATAATACTCGTATATTATATTTCATGTATTAAAAATATGAAATAAATTTATAATTTCATAATTCCTCTCCCCATCCCAAAAACGAATTTAAGTATGCACTAGTACAAACATATACCTACAATATAATAATTTCAAAATATTATATTCATAAGTTAAGATAATATCACGATCATTAAATTTATTATAAATTTACTATTTACCAATAGTTGTAATTTTATAAAGTAACAATACTTAACTAAATATATTATTAAGATAGAATATTATAGAAGTAATATTGATGTATACCTACATAATATATTCAACCGCACCATTACAATAACTTTAACTAAATGGCTATTACAATATCTCATGCAATTTACCATTATTACGAGTATATTGAATATTTAAACGATTTTACGTAATTCGATAACTATTTTGAAAGTATTATTTATTAATTTTCATGAAATTCTATTATATCTATGCATATTACACAATATTTGTACATTTAAATAAAAATAAAATACCCTTATCACTTATGTAATATACCTAAATTATAATAAATTTGAATATAAATAAATTTAAAGATAATAGTAATGTATTAAAAAATATGGTTAAATCTTAAATGAATTCATTTTATGTTAACTTATCCATATTATAATTTATATGATATTATGTATAAATATTTTAGATTTTAAGCCAACTAATTCCATTAATTACAATAAATGGAGTAGAATATTTCATATTTCAACTAAGAGAAAAAATTTACATCTTAATGAAACTTGGGAAATCAACTCATCAAAATTTAAAATGTTTATTAAAATATTCTCTAATATTTATATACCTATTAGAAATATAAATAATTTTATATATATTATATAATATAATTTTAATATAAATATAATAAAAATTTCTTTTTTTTAATATATTTTTATGAAACAGCATTTTTGAATAAAGTAATAAAGGAATAAATATTAATATAATCTGATTAATAATTTAAAGAAAACGTATTAAACGATTTTCAACTAATCTAGAAGATAATATTACAATTAATAAATAGATATATTTTTCAATGTATATTATTTAACTTATAAGGTTTTGTAATTAATTTATTAAATAATTTGAGTAATATTGATTAAATCGTATTAAAAATTATCAATTATTGTTAATTTTTTGAAAAAAAATATATTATACTTCAATTCTTATTTATAAATTATTATTATAGCAGGTCAACAATTGAAATATAATATATACGAGTATAATTTAATAAAGTATACTTCAATAAGTAGCTTTATCATTTTTAATTGCGATCAATTATATTGAAATAACGCATTAATATAATACTTAATATATACATTTTAATTACATTATGGTACTTTAAATTTAATATAATTATACTTTTTATTATGATTAACTCGTTTGTTTAGATGAGTATCAAATACCAATTTTTTTAAAAAGCTATGCAAATAATATATTTTAATATATTTTTTGAACGCTTAACTAAGTTTTTCCAAGCATAGTATGTTTACAACGTACTTGTAAGAAAACAAATTAATTAGATAATACAATTTAAAATATTGTTAATTGGAATATAAAAATTAATACGCTTTGTGTACAATAAACTTTATAATATTATAATATACAAAAAATATTCAAAGAAATTAATTTATAATTTTCATTTAGTTTCTTTTATAAAAAATATTATTATAATTATACACTTCGAGGATATTTTTCGTTTATATTGAATATTATAAAAAAATAATAATAATAATTAATAAAATAAAAAATACACTTTTTTATTGTATCAAAAGTTAATCATTTTAATATTACGTTATCGTCATAGGGTATAAAAAAATTAATAATTAGTTTGTATATTTTAATTATTATAACTAAACAATAATTAACATTTATATAAGAATAATTCTACAATACTATGACACAGTTTAATGAAACAAATTGAAAAAAACTTTTTATTTTCTATATATTAACAAATATTTTTATACATTACATATACACATACACATACACACACACACACACACACACACTGTGATAAGTTGTTAAAATTATAAAAAAGGTTAAACTTAAACTTATATATATACTCATGTAGGTATAACTATTATAAATTTTAGACGACGTTTCTATGCTGTATTTTTTGGTTTAGTGACAAAGGAGTTTGTTGTAGTAAAATTTTTTGGTATTTTATTTTATTATTATTATTTTTTTTTTGTTCTTCCTTACAATTTCTTACACTTGAGGGATATAATAATTATTTTGGTAATGCGCTCAAAGTATCAAAACCCTCCGAAATGGGCTGACGGTATTAAAAAAGTTTCCTAATTATAAACTTTTTGTGTATAGAGTACCTTTTTCGTTTCACGTCAAAATGACCCTTTTTCACCCATGAATCATAAGATGAAAAATTATTTACACATGCTCGGATTTTTTTAGCAAAATAATAATAATAATAATATTATACAATAATCGTTGGATTACTGACAAAGAATCTTAAAATAATAATTATTATTGTATATAATATTTACCATGTTGATATTGGATATTCTTGTGGATTATGTTCGCAAATGGTAATTAAAATGTATTTAAATAAATTTAAGTATAAAAAGAAGTACAGATGACTAAAATTAAAAAAAAATTTCCAGTACATTTCACTGGGTATATGTAAATCATTTCAAACCCACTTTGTGATTATTAAAAAAAAAATTATATTTGATTATCAAAGTTGATTGCAATTTACAGCTGATCTCATATTAGATACACAATATTATAATTTTTTTGAAACTTTGCCAAATTCAATCTCAAAATCCAATAGTATGATACGATTTTAAATATTTTATTTATATCATATCAATATTTTTGTATCAGTGTACATTACGATAAGAGTATAAGAATATAAGATATTTTCTTCGGATAGCTGGATAGATAATATTTTATGGTATAGTGAAATTGCATTATGTGCATAAACGATTATGGGTTCAATTCAAAGTAATATTAATTCTATAGTGTTTTCTTTGCTAAGCTACCAAAAAAAAAAAAATTAACGAGATAAAAGCCTTTTCTTCATTAATAATTTGATATGTTCAAAATTAATCACTTCTCTCTATACTGTACCACCATCACATCACAAACTTTCTTTAGTTAGCGTACAATAACTGATAATTCTATTGAAAATGATGGTCTTTCAATGTCATATATCTACTCTCATAGGCTATAAAATAGGGTAAATTTTTAATAAACTATTGTAAGTACCCACCTTATGAAAGTTTTTATTGTAATATTAATTTAGAAATAGGTATGAAATATTTTTTATGTTATATTGCATGCGGCAATTGTGGCTATATTTAAAATAAAAATTTATATTTATATATTTATTGCCTATTAATTATATATTAATATAATTATATAACATAAAAATAACTACATATTTATTACATAAATTTAATGTTTTTATGATTCAATATTATTAAATTATATATTCTTATACTCACATTCGTTAAAATAAGTTTTGATGAACAAATATTTAAGATTTGGTCATATTGCATTATATTATATTAATATTTTAATTTTAATTAGAAGTGAAACACATTATTTATTATTCATAAAGTTTGTGCTCAAATTTCAGTCTATAATCCATAATAATATAATAACCACATATCACTTATTAGTTATGGTTGATTTGATTTATAATATTATTATGTTTGCTATATTAGAATACATTGTCAGGTTCATTAAAATGTGTACGCGTGAAATAACTAATAGAGTGTAATGAACATACGATTCTATATGATATTATTCATTATGTATCATGGTCCCTGCAGTACTATAAAGTATATACCTACAAGGCTATTTAGTAACTATAGTTTAGTTACTATAATTATTGTATATTATATCTAAGCTTAATTTATTACACATGTGAAGTAGACAGTTTTATATGATTAAAATATTAAAAAGCAAGAAAGGGATACTGATTTGGAAAGAATACAGGTGGAAAGAGGATAGTGTTGAATTTTGATTAAGATTTGAATGCATTGATAAATCATTACATTCGTGAAAACGATTTTGAGCGAAGTTCATCAGATAAGATATGTACCGATTAAAATTTTTACATTTATAAGTCTCTAAATTCAATATAAAATATTTATCATGAAACCCATTAATAAGTCACCTAAATACCAAAATCTGATAGTACTTCGTTCAGAATCGTTTTTAGAATGTAATGATTTATTATTACATTCAAATGCTAATCGAAATTCAACACTATCCTCGTTACACCAGTATCTCTTCCCTTGCTTTTTATACTTAAAACAGCTATAAAAAAAATCATAAATGTAATAATTCACAATAGGAATTGACAATTGAGTCCATCAATAGGAAAGGAATATTTCAGTGTTTGGCGAATCCACTGCCGATACCGAAACGGTCGTGACGTGGCGGTTCGATTAATGGACGGATTGGCCGCACGGATTGGTTCTTACCAATGTATGGTTTGTCGACGAGTATCCTGACGACGCTCGAAGACATTAACTGTCATTGATGAATGGGTGGCCAATACGACAACAGTGGTCCCGTCGCACACATAATTACAAATTGACATATGAAAAAAGACGGTTTTCCGCTATATATAGTGGCAAATTAAAATATATCTTATAAACTAATGCTGGCCAATCAAACCAAAATTATTATATAAACAAACAAAATATAATAAATAAACGATCGAAATGGACGTCAGGCGGCTTTTAATGGTTCTACAGAAAGGACGCCGACCAAAGATTCCTGAAAGTTTATAAATCTTAGGGACTGATTTAGTTAAGTTTAATCAGTCCCGAACAAATGGAACCAGCGATGGTCCCGTCTCATTTCTCGATATCGACATCCATCCTACAGCGAGTCTAGGGTTATTGCAGTGGCCACAACGTCTCAGCAAGGACACACATTGTTTGGCGATCAGATTGCTGTGATAGTAGTGCCGCAATGACGGAAACAACGGAGTCGTCTTACATGAATAGACACGATAATTAGAGCGGAGGGGAGTCTTTTTTCACAGTAAGTGAACCTAGAACGTAAATGAATTTCATATTAACGCCTTATATTTTATGTATAAATATTTATAATATTCATAAATAGTTATACATCATAAATAATAAAAAAAGTGGTTAATAAATCTATAAATACTATAGGAAAAAAGACTCCCATCTGGTTAAACGGTAATGGCGAGTCAGCAGAGAGAGCGTACCTAAGACTGAGGATATAAAACAGAGAATAAATAATAACAAAGGATATAGGAAATATATATATATATATATATATATATAATAATGTATAAGAAAGAAGAGTGCTTCGAAGCGGAGCACACGAATAAAATATAATCACGATGGTATGTTTTGTATTATTTATATTTTTTTCTACTTAATATAATTCTTTACTTTAAGAAAAAAAAATTGTATTAACACGCGAAATATATATGTATTTTAACTTTTGGACACGGTCAGTTCCGTGTCCGAAAGTCCCTCTAGAAAACGCGTTGGGAAGATCGCAAGACATCACAGGATACTTCAGCACACCTCAGTACCTTAGGGAACCTCAGACATGACATCGCTCAAGAACATTATTTAGTTTAACCAGATAGGAGCTGTCGGTCTATTCGAATCAAGTATACGCCTTAGTATTAATTTATTATTATATAACTATTGGAAATTAAGAAAATTTCCTTTTCTAGTGACGACTTGATCTCCGATGAGCAATGAAACTAACCGCTATCCAGCATTTAGCTATGACTCGCCAAACGTTGTTTATTGTCAGTGTTATTACATGTGGTGTATACTCGTACATAACCAAATAACTCTAAAGTGAAGAATTATTTATCTCTAGTCCGAATGTTTTTTTTAAATATATATAAATATAATGTATTTTCACTTTTAACCATTTAAAATCGCAAGATTTTTTATATTTTCACATAAATTTAATTTATATGTTATCAATAAATATATAATAAATGAATGCATTTTACGTGACACAACATTTTACTAACAATTATTATTTATAATATAGTTATATGAATTTATTTTAAAGTTTCTAGAAAATAAATAATTTAAAAAAAAAGAAGAGCTGATATCCTGCCGCAAGAACATTGCAGGTGTGCAAATCATAGTGTTTAATATTAATTTTTATTGTAAAAGTATTGAAAAATAATAATAAGAATTATGTATATAGTATATTGTATATGTAACCTACATTAGTTTTTGTTCCGTATACATACAGAATTATAATATATATATATATATATATATATGTCTAATGTATATGTTTATATATATATACTCCGTGATATTTTTTCCGTCCCTTCTAACTTGTCGATGAAAACCTAATGGAATAGAAAGAAAGGTGATAACCAGTAAGTCGCTTGCCATTTATCGAATTTTCCCAGAAACATCATCTTAACGAAAAACTTTAACCACTCTATAATAGAATGGATTTTCAAAGTATTTTTAAAAAAAATAGGCTTAAAATAAAAATTAAATGAAACAAAAAGAGAGTAGTGTTAAATTTTGATAAACTACGATCCAGAGCGTTAACTGTAAATGAAGAATGCATTTCCAGATGAGTAGTTTATATTCTATTTTTATCAAAAAACATTGCACTATAATTGAAAAGTGGAAATGATTCTATATTTCATACATTTGATTTGCTCGAATCATAAGACAGTATAATATTTTAAATCGATACAATTTATAATACGATTGCTTTTGAAAAACATTTTTTATTAGTCTCAGTTTACTGAATCAGTTTACTCTCTTTTTTAAATTTTGTATAAAATAATAATAAACAATATTTAAAATAAAAATATATATTATGGTTGGAATATTGATGTGACGCACTTTCAGTATTTCAGTAACATTATAAATAAAATTATCATAAAAAATTTATATTTATTTAGTTTTTATTTTAAATTTTGTATAATATTATACAAACATACAACAGTTTGTATATCTACAGTTAGACTAACTGAATAATTATTCAAAATTATATCGTAATACCTTTGAGATTTAAGCTTTTAAATTGATCAAAATTTACTTTTAATATTACTACAATTTACTTAAATTTAATAAATTACTAATATTTAAATAATTTAAATATAGGTAATTGATTATTTTATAATTAAATTAAATCTATAAATATCCATTTTTCTCTTCCATTTTTAAGAATAAAAATAATAATGAAAACTATAATGCAGTTTATAAGTGAAAATCATATGCAATAATGAATTTTTAAGGTTATTGGATCCATAATTAGAGATTTAAAAGATTCTATTATTACTAATAATATTGCAATAACAAAAAACAAAAATCATATAACAACACAATATCTCGTTACTCTACGTCTATATTTAAAGTTACTGATTGTTATTATAGTACAATAACTGACAAGAAAATTTTTTCTATGTAAAATTAGAAATATAAAATTATTCAATCATTTAAAAAATGTCCAAGTAAATAAATAATACAATACAGATTTACAGTAGTTTTGTTCAAAAAATTACTCGTATTAAGTAATAATATATTAATTATTAATTATTAATTTTATGATTATTCAATAAAATTTCATAATTCTACCTCAAAATTATAAATAAAACTATCATCTTATCTCAATGAATAATTATGAGCCATAACCACTGGGAAGTAAAAAAAAATACGTTAAAGATATGTTTTCTTTTTCGTTATCATTCTAACCATCTAAGTTTAGCGAATACAGGGAAATTCACTATCAGAACTAAGTATTACTACATTATTTTAAAGTAAAATAGTTACCACTATCTTGTAAGTTTTTGGTAAACAATAATATTGTAAGAAAAATAACATGTAATATTGTGTATTTGTGTATAACATTATTATCATTGTATACCCGCTTAGTTGTTTTGGAATTTTGTATCATTAGTTCAAAATCAAGAAAATCTTTTATTCGAATACATATTTAAAGAACTTATTCAACGAGCACTTCCGTAATCAACGTTTTTTTTGAGTATGAATATTATAAACAAAAACTCTTATAATTATACACGAATATCAAAACAACAAAAATGCAGTTATTTATTTTAATAGTAAACGATTAAATTTTTATCAGCCAAAAAACTTAAATTGGTTGAATTTTATATCTTTAGGATATAATTGATTTAATTATAAATATAAAAACGAAGATTACGCAAGATTACACAAATTTACTGTAAATTCTTAAAGAAGTATTTTGTAGTCAATCAATTACTAAAAAATTAATTTCAATATACGAGAATTATAAAGCATAAGTTGTAAGTGAATACAATATGTGTATGTATTTACTCATTTGAATAATTAAATTTTAATTTATTATTGTTTAATTATAATTATTTTTATTTTTTCTTGTTTTCATCAAACGCATTGACATAATTCATAACAGTATTTCAAGTTCCAACCGACCGTAATAATATATTTTCTATATATTCACTACCTACTAGAGAACTATATACTATGCTCTTGTTTGCACGCTTGTTTGTTACAGACAAATAATATACTATTTACGTAAATAACGTTTAGTATAAAACTGCAATACTTTTAAAATTACGAACAAATATGCTGCTATGAAAAACGACGTTTTAAAGAAAATGATAGAAAATGAACTTTCGTTAAAAAATATGATTTGATTCGGAAAAATATCAATGTCCCGGTCTGTTATACTATACGTCTATACTAGAAGCTTTCTTATGTTGGTTGACCTAAAAATATCATTTTCATTTATCCGTTTCTGATGACATGCGCACATTGTAGAAATAATCTGTCAAAATATAATAATATTATAATATACATTCACTTTGCAAATACTCATTTGTATAATATTGTATTTCATTGACACTTATTCTATAAATGATAAGTAAAAACACGAGATCACATTCTCCGAAACTCTCATCCATAATGATCATAGGTTTGGTTCTGGGAATCCACATGAAAGTTTTGACAACTTTCCACACATACGCAACCCTTAAGGGTATATGTTTGTAACAGTAAAGATATTGCTATTAAAGCCAGTTTTCCCGGCCCTAAGTTACACTAAACAATAATTACTTTGACTTACTATCTGACAAAAGAGATGACAAATCTCTATACAGTGGCTGACGGTAGAAGGGATTATACGAACGGTTATAATATAGTATTATGAAATATTAAATTAGTTAACACTTTAATATATTATAATCTCGTTTTAATTCAGTAAATCAGTAATATCACATTATTAATTTATAGAGAATTTATTACTAATATAAGGTTTTTTCAATAGACATTTATATATTATTCTATAACATTTTTCCTTTATAAAAATGTATATAAAAATTAATATAGTAAAAAATAAATGTTTTTAAGTTTATTATTAATAATAATTAAGTCTATTAATATGATACAAAAAATTGACAACAAAGTAAAGTAATTACTAATTAGTAATTATATTTGCAGGATTTAAAATACATGAACGATTTTCGATGATTTTTATAGATATATATTTTATTAGTTTAGTAATAAAAAATACCTACTTTAATAAATAAAATTAAAATATTCATTTTAAGATAATTTTCAATTAAATAACAATTCTGTGGGTGTAAAATATAAAGTCAGTTATTATTTGACGATTGTAATAAATACTTATACAGATTTATGAAATTAAATTTAGTATGCAAATAATCGCATTGTTTACTTTTAAATAAGGAAAAATATTAATAACATAATTGATTAGGAGTTTGAACATACTTTAACATTGATTGCGCATTAGTACATGATTATATTCAATTATGTTCATTCATAATTTTCAATATTAACAATGATTATTGTATACCTACCTCTCATAATAGAAATAGTTTAATATATTTTAAAAATTAATTAGAATATCTCTAATTGT
Source organism: Tetraneura akinire (assembly GCA_021307375.1). Classification (NCBI taxonomy): domain Eukaryota; kingdom Metazoa; phylum Arthropoda; class Insecta; order Hemiptera; family Aphididae; genus Tetraneura; species Tetraneura akinire. Next base: position 8,398,328 of record JAIUCT010000022.1, on the reverse strand, counting down.
TATAAATACAAAAAAAACCTATGAATAAAAATAAAAATAATAATTATAATTTTTCCTCATATTTTTATAATTTCCTCAAAAAAAGAATGATTAAGAAATCAAATTTTTCGGCAATATTTATTTTAGTTGGGTTACTATTATTTATTAATAAATACATCAATAATTCAAGAAAAATTTATATTCCTTTTATTTGTAAACTTGTCACTCTATTCGACTGTATAATACAATAATACCCATTGTCAAGTTAGATCGACATTGCAATCATTATAAATTAATTTATTCTTTATTGTGAAATAATACTATAGACGTCTTCTTTTCTTGAAAAATTACCAAGATTGGAGAATTTATTTAAGTATACAAATAAAAAAACAGAAAAAAACGCTCTTTTTTTTATTACTTTTGTTAGACATAAAATCTTAGTGTTGAAATGGATGATGGAATGATTTGTATACAAGTTTAGTAAGATTAATCAATAAATTGAAAATTAATTTTCACCAGCACCCTACATTATAAAAAGATACCTACGGTTTATTGTTATTATTATTATTCATATTTCATATGGTTAAGAAGTACTTTCATATAAAAATAGATTCTATACATTTATTTATTGTGTATTCGTAATATTGTGGTTTTTGTTTTTAATTCTTAAACATTTCAAAACTTTAATAGGTATTTTAATTATTAACAATAATAGACATATATTTTTCAGAGAAAGAAGAAACGCAATAAGAATATTTTTAAAATTTTGGTTATTTCATTAAAATAAATTGTAAATAAAATGAATATTTTTTTTTTTTAATTTTGACAATTTTATTATTAATCATTGTATTAACTAAATCATATTCTAGATCGTAATTTTATTACTTATTAATAAGCAATTCTGATAAAGTTTAAATTTATATTTTATAGAAAAAACGGCATTATTCAGAAAAACTAAAATTTATCGAATTTAATTTCAATATTTTACGATAACTCAGGCGATATCGAAATTACGTAATTTAAAATCTTTTAGGTGTTCACATAGGTACTGTATATATGTGATATTTTGGAACTGTTATGTTATTTTTTCTATAAAACACAGATGTATCAATATTTCATAAAATTCTCGTTTTATGTATATAATATAATGTTTGATAAAATTAGAAATTTTGAGTTTTAAAGTCTGTAGATTTTACTGATGTATACTTACATATTACTTAACATGATAATAAATATTAGAAAAATCCCAAGACTCAATTTTTTTTATATCTGTTTAAAGTTAAAAATTTTAGTATATTCAAAAATATATGAATCAATACAAGTATTACTTTTATTATTTTTCAATAATTTTATAATAATGATTAATGAAAAAGACAAAAAATTTTGTAAATTTTTGAAAATTTTGTTGAACCATACGGTGATAGTAGATATCGCAGTATCGAAATTTTAGAAAAATTTTCTTTTATAATATGTGTTTATATTTGAAATTTGAATAAAAAAGATATTTAAAGTATTTATTTGAGTTCTTCTTATTTTTCACAGTATGTTAAAAGAAAAAGCAAAAAACCTGTAAAATTTTAAAAATTGTATACATATTGCCTAAATACATTTTACTTAACGCAAATCCAATTAATTGGATTTTTTTTTTTTTTTTTTTTTGTAGGTGTTTAAAGTATAAAAATTAAAGTAAAAGATACAGGTATAAAAAGGATAGTGTTGATTTTTGATTAAAATATGAATGCAATTATGAATAATTATTACATCTGAAAAACGATTCTAAGCATATTATTGTCAGATTTGGTTATTTAGACGACTAATTTAGGGATTTTATGGGTACCTATATATATATTGAATGTAGAGACTGATAAATGTAACAATTTTAATCAATACATTATATTACCTGATGAACTTCGCTCAAAATCGTATTTCCGAATAATGTAATGATTTATTATTTCTACATCAGTATTAGCTCTTTTTTTTAAAGTCAAAAAATATATTGATTGATCAATTAGCGAATTAGTTTCATATGCATAAAATATAATCAATATAATAAACTAATTATATGAGGTGCAAAGTGCAAACAATGTATCTCTAATTGCGTACAATGTAATTAATTATTTCAAACGTTTAAACAATTCATGGTAAACAATATAAATATAATATATTTTGGTTAAACAAATTATTATGTTATTATATTATAATATAATATAATAACATAATAATTTGTTTAACCAATGAACGTATTTGATTCAAAATACGTAGTATCTGTTGTATAACATTGACTGTACAATAATTAAAATAATGTGCTAGTCACTCTACCCTATGGATATAAATTTATTGATCTGACACCATTCATCGTTATAATTTTTCAAGACTCGTAGAAAAATACTATATCATTATAAAAAATGGTTCTGGTTCATTATTATTAATTTATTGTAATAAAACCTGATAAACTATAAAAATAACGAACAATATTTTTCAATTATATTAATACCACTTTGATTGAAAGAATTGTCAATTACAAATCAGCTTTCGTAGAAAATCTAATTTTATTTGTAAAATCTTCATGATACCAGTAATATATTAACAGTACAATATTTTATTATTTACAATTGGCATTTTGTCAAATAATCACTTTATTGAGATATAGGTAATACGAGTACTATAAAACGTTTTATAATATTATTATTTAAAAATTACAACGATAAAATTTTCATCTCAAACTAAATTATTAGAATTGAAACTACTATAATATTAAAATATAATTTCTCACTTCCAATGTTATAAACATTGTCTATTTTGTTATTTAATATGACGAAGTAACACGTTTAGACATATAAACTTTACTGAAATATTTCATGTGTATTATGTGCTTCACCTTTATAATTTTTAAAATGTAAAAGTTACTTGTCTGAGTGTATACGAGTAGGTGCTTAATATTGAAAAAATGTATAATAATAATTTAATTTTTTAATTTTAAAATGTTATTCTGTTGATTTTTAATTTTGAAATTTAAATATTATATATTTTACTTTTGTTATTTCTAAAATAAAATATTTTGTTGCTTTGGATATACTATATTTTTCTATAATTATAATTTTTAATTTTCATCATGTAGATAAATATGTATTTTACAGGTAAAATAGTTGGAAAAAGAACTCAGAAGGAATGTAAAATTATATAAAATCATAATCTATCTTCATACTTAACTTTAATATGTATACCTAATACCTATGTCCTATACATATATTATAAATGTACGTCACGTCATAATAACAATAATATAATTGGTCGATTTTCCTAGCTCCGCCCATTAAAATTATTTTTATCACACCCTGTGCTTTCGATTGTGCTAGGTTTGTGCTATATTGTCCCGTCCATATCGCCATCTCAGCTATGTCCCTTACTCAGAATTTAAAATTACAATCACTGTGTATTATGTATAAAAATATAACGTCAATATTAATTATTTTTAAATTAAATTCAAAATATGCATAGTGTTAGTAGTTATAGTCGTATAAACATATCGATGATAAAATAAATGAGGAAAACTACCAACAATATACGACGGATGTATATTGAAATTTTAAAAGTATTTCGTACGACAATCGTTTTGTACACTCAATGAATATTGCATTTTCATCTAATGCCGTTCGATTTATATAATAATATGATTTTCCGTTTCTCACCCGCGGCTGTCAAACGTATTATTACGATAAATTTGTCCTCTGTCGCGTTTTTAATCAAAACTACTCCCATATAATATTGTGGTACTCGTGTCATCTCGATTCCGAGTTATTGCACAAGTTTTCTCGATGATCATACCTTCAGTCGTATACTGAAAGGAAATCTATCCCTCCAATATAATAACTCGACTCGTGTCGTCGTGCACATAATAATTATTTATAGATCTAGGTGAAGGTAATAAAAATATATAAGTACTTACTCTTTATCGAAAATATTATTTTTCCGATTCGTAACAATAAAATACGAGTACCTACTAATTATAACCTCATTATAATGAATTGTGTTTCATAACACATGAATGCGAATGATACTCGAACGTCGAACAAAAATATTTATATAGTATACTAAGGTAATACTCATCGATGTTATATTCTTGTTATATTATTATATTATACCATAGTATAATAATTTAGTCCAATTTTAGATAATTTATTCGAGAATTAAACTTTGTTGGTGACGGTGACATTTTAAATAAAAATATAATATTATTATTATAATTAAAATATAATATCAGACATTCAGATATTATACGAAATATTAGTATTTTATCATGGTGTATTACGCAGTGCATAACGTTATCGTTGGTTTTTTAACGAAGTTTTTAACTATGATATGTTGCTCAGCATTAAATCGTTGTAAATCATATTGTTTTATTAATATAACATTATTATTATTATATGGGTTATATACCTTATAGAACTATTTTACAGGGTTTTGAAGTTTTCAAATAATAATATATTCTAACTTTTGAATTAAATTACTTAAAATATATTTTCGAAAATATATTACGATGGTGCGTATAAAAAGCAATAAAAAAAAAAAAAAAAATATGAAAAGTTACAAATAGACTGTCTGAATTTTTGGCACATTATAAATTTCTGTGGATAATGTCTCTCCCCCACTAAAATGAATATATTACCTGCCCGTATCGCGCATTTGCACGGGGAAAATTATACTTACCGCGTGTTGAAGTTAATTTTATCTTGTTCCGAGGCCGAGTATATTTCAGAAAGTCTTAGCGAAGTTTTAACATTAGAAACGTCGACTAACTCGTACTGCAGTGTGTACATAATGTGTAAAGATTAGGAGGCACCTTAGTGTTTATTATAGGCACGCCCTGTACTTGTATAATGTTATAATAATAATAATATGTAGCATTGTATTTTATTAAAATCTCACGAGATCATAAATTTATAATACACAATAATAATATATTATAAAATATGCGTGCAGAACGCTCGATAAAGAAAGACGTATTATCAGCTCGTTATTATTGTTCGGATAAATTGAAACGTTGATAGAGTAGGATGAGAATAATATAACCGGCGGACTGAGATAAGACGAGGCCAAAGCACAGTAATGGAAATTTTCTACGAAATTTCCGTCGGAGGATATGCGTTATATTGTTATTAATGTCACATATTAAGGTACCTACATTAGCAAATTATATGTCAACAATTGCGACATTCCAGTGTAATTGTAATCATTTTTTTCTGAATACTCGTTATAACTGATTCGCGAAACGTCAGTTTTCTAAATTCTATATTCTTCTTATGAAGTTATTATAATATGACCCAAATTTCAAACTTTTCTACCTTCGCTAATAGCATACATTATTTTCTTATCATTTTCATTGTCTTCCATATTTTCCATCTTCTTCGATTCTCCGACGATTACCCGACGTCTTCGTCTCTTACGACTTGTACCGACTTTTTCCCTATTACAGGTTATAGATTAGGAATAATTATATTTTGAAGCCAATTCTATAGTTTTTTTTGGAAGTATATTATATCATTGGAGTCAACTATAATATTACAACTAAAGCACGAGGAATCACGTTCTGTTTATTGTAGATTTCCTGAACTTTATTCTGTATTCATCGATTTCCAATTTCCGTCTTTGATTTTATATTACAAAAATAATTATAATTGAGTACATTAATTTAAAATCGAATATTATTGATAAACGTAGAAATTATGTGAAGAAAAAACATACCATTAAACATACACAAGTGATCAATAAACAATAATCAATAATAATTAACAACGTAATAATATTATTACGTTTTATGATAATGAGGGAAAAATAATATATTTTGTTATAAACTAATAAAAAGTAATGAAATATTATTCACCTAACTCCTAAGTATTATTAAAATTAGTTTGTTTTCTGTTTTCTTCGGGAGAAAATATTAATTTCTTGGAATTATTATACATTATATTAATTTCTATTCTTCAGTCTTTTCATGTTTTCACGCCTGTAACCCGTAATTTAATATACATGTAATTAAGAGTAAACATAAAAAATATTATATAACGATAAAGGTAAAACGTCTATAATGTTAAACGTAAAATTTAAATAACGTTGAACAAAATTTGTTTTTTTCATGATTTAAGTCGTGATTTTAATATCTTAGAAACGTGGCGTGGGGTCGATCGTACAATAAAAGGTGCGCACTATACATATTTTTCATTACTACGATTTGAATCGTTTTCGCCTAATCCTTACGATTAAGATTATGTAATAATATCGTCTATATTTTTATATATTTTATCTCCTGTGAACGTACACGTACGAGTGATGACGAAGACGAATATGATTTTGGGAATTGAGACGACTCGGTTGCACATAATAATAATAATATTATTGTTGTTTAAATATTAATAATAAAGGGCCTTATCGAGAGTCGCGACACTGTGCGGATAGGGTATTATAATATGGACGTACTTATAATATGAAACGATGGGATCAAAAGTTTCGTCTGAAGCTTCTGCCGCCCAGATATTACATATAATATGTATATGCGAGGTAAGTATATACGTATTATTCGTCGTCGACCCAGCGTCGAAGGTATATGCCACGTGAGCCGTAATGTATGTAAAACCTTTAGCTACGTGCATGCGATATAAAGAGTCGGTAGTTTTTTTCACTATATTTTTGGAATCTTGCGATCGTGGTAACGCCACGTACGGTCTCCTAAGTCTCGGAAAGAGAGAGAGAGAGTGAGAGAGATAGAGAACGGCAGAGAGAAACTGTGCAAAAACATGCAAAAAATAACACGCATCCGTAGCGTATGAATAAATTGACGTGGTTGCTACCACCGCAACGAACTCGTGTACACAATACACACACACACACACATATATAGGGTGTCTTGTCCTTTGACGAAATATAAAATTCAACGCATTATTTCAAAATATTAAAATTTATATTTTCATCGTATATATTTGAATAATTATACACAGATATAAATCCAAAATAAACCCATTTTGTGTATTCTATTATCTCTAAAAAAAATATTTTTATTTTTTAAACATCAGATATGAACAATTTTAACATATAGACTGCGGAAAAAAATAGTTTTATCTTTTATCACAAGCTTCTAGACGAGAATGGGCACAAAATTTCGAGAGGATTTGATGATAGGTACCTATTTCTATATATTTTTCCATCTTCACATTCTTCGTAAAAACATTTTGCTGCACGAAGCACGACTAATTTTAATTAACTTTAGAAATGTAAATAAAAAAAAAAAAATATAAAAAATTTCAAGTTTAATTTTTAGAAACACGAATGGATATATTATTTTTCTTTGCCAATTTCGAAGGTCAGCACACAAAAAACAACTAATTTAAAATAAAATAAAAAAAAAACGTACTCGACTGTAATAACAATATTATTGTTTTAAAATGATTTTCTCAAATGTAAAATTGATTTTTCTAAAATAATAACTACTTTGTACGTATCTACAACGAGACTACCCTGTACACTTAATATTCGTACGCGGTCTATATTATTATAAGTGTGTTTTTCTTTCTGCTGTTGCCCGAAGACACTTTTATTTTATTTTCATATTATTTTTTTTTTTTCTTAAGAGATGTTTTTTTATTTAACCTCTACCGATCGACTATCATCCTTAATATTATATTAAAATGTAATAATAACGTGCAAGCTGATGTGTTTGCGTGCAGATTTGAAATATTAATAATAATATTAATATTATTATTTATTTATTTATTATGTGTGTACAGCGTAATTTATGTATAATACACGTCATTCCGATCACGCCCGATCGACACTATAACCGTGTGAAAACCATCGGTCGCCAAAGCCGTCACCACTGCGACACGCCACTGCAGCAAAACGCATATATTATAAACAAATATATAGGTAGTATGCCAATGTATAATTTATAATATTATATTATAACGTTTATATATTATTAAGTACTGTCTACGACAGCTGTTACAGCAGTCGATCTGTCTGCCGGTCGTTATTATCTCTGGGAGGTTCTGAGGAATTTTTTTTCTAAATTTATTTTTTTGTGAAATTAAATAATTATCGCCAACGACGTCTACACCGAACCAACAGACGGATATCATAATATTATTAATTATCGTCTTCTGTTTTATAATATTTGAATAAATAAAATTATTTTCTATCGAGCTCCCGAAAAACCCGGGAGAGACGCGTGGCCACCAGGGTCGAGTCACATGGTCCCACATGTCACACTCGTGTACCTTTCAGAGTTCAGACTTAATCTGAGAAATTGAAACTATACACTCTTCTTCCTCTTTAGTTTTTTTTTTTTTTACTTTTTCCTATCCGGAATACGATGAAACTTTTGAAGCTTTAATGGATTATAATGACGTTAACGTTTTCGGTAATATTAGCGTCGGTTTTTATTCAAAAATTAGTGTTCCCGACACGTTTCTGTGACCGCGGTAATCTTCATCGGAGCCGATTTAAGACATCGTCTCGTTTATATAATGTATAAGAGTACATCGCTAAAGTATTATATTATATTTCCTGTTCAACGAAGATAAAATATTCCGAACGTTTCGATGGACGTACCACGGTATATTATATTTATAATGATATAATGCATTTAAGAAATGGAAAAAAACACGCGTCTAGATTATTACCATCATATTATAAGTTTTGTAATATTTGAATACTCGCATATTAAAAAAAAAAAAAAAATCTTTTCTCCGATCCATAAATTGTCTACGCTGATATTTCTAGTGTGTTACACAACAATGCGTTATATACCTACTCCGAATTTGTTATTTTTTTGCGTCTTCACCCTACCGACACTTATTTTTCTTTCTTCCCTTTCTGCTCCTTCCGTCTTGTGCATATATTATTATAGTCATAATTCAACACACACGTTTACCTACCGGGGTTAGAATAAAAATACTCTATCTCTTTTTACGCGAAAAATATACCATCGTATTGTTATATTATAATGTAGCGTACATAGTATAATATGCCTACGGTAGATATGACGCGTGTTTCCGTTGAGTTTATTTTTCACATAAAAATTACGATTTTATTCCGCAACAAGGTAACATAATTAAATTATATTGTTATTTCTATGAATTTAATTATATATCCTTGTTTATCGTTACGTAAAATACGAAATATAAAATATATGCATAAATTATTCGCATTTTACCGAGAAACGCGAGAAAACTTATATTAATTTATATTTTAAATAAAGTCAATATACTATACGTATTATTATAGTAGGTACATAGCGGAATTGTTACATATTATTATAGGTAATTACTAATATAAGTATGTATACAACATCGTTCCTCGTACATATTAAAACATATAATATTCTATAATTTAATTAATTTCAATTTCAATTTTCTATCTTTGAAGGGTTTATCTGCGAAATCCGTATAGCCTCAGAGGCACTGAAATATGAAAACGAATTCTTTCGGTAAATAAAACAAAGAATAAGTCACATTATATTAATTAATTTGAAAAATAAAACAAAATGAAGATAAACGAGTAGTTAAATTAAAATTAAAAAAATATATATATATATAAATATACGTATATTTACATAATATTATATATGTATATTTGGAATATTGTTAAAATAATACTTTTTTTGTAATTAATTATATTTATAAAGTAATCATAATAAAATAATATGTAATTTATGAAAAATAACATAAATCTTAATTAATTATTAATAAATATTTTTTCTTTTTCTTTTTCTTTTTTTTTTTTTTTGAGAGAGGGTTTATAATACAAATTTTGTTTTGATTTTTAAACAGTATATTATACGAGTATATATATATATATATATATATATATATATATATATTATAAATCAGATAATACATATTTTTATTAAACAAAAATATAATTATATGAAATGAATACAATTTATATAAAATTTGGAAAAACAGAAATTGGAAATTCTTAAAAAATAATTTAATTTCCTTTTGCTATATTTTATAATAATATTGTAGAATAATAATTGCATTAGAATTAATAATTATGAATTAAATCATTTGAATAAAATAAAATGTAAATAATATTTTTTTGACACATATACATATAGTTATTTACAAAAATATAAAAAAATCTTTAGTTCGTTTGGCATATACTACCGTAGTGGATTGTTAGTGTAACTATTTTTATTAGTTTTGAAGAATTTTACAATGTAGTATATGCATTTTTTTAATATACCTACAAGTATTTTATGGAGTTAGTGATCATATTGTGACGAGTTGTTATATCAGACGATAAAAAAAATTATTTTTATCTCGTTGTAATTAGTTCAATAAATATTTTAATTATTTCCTTATCTCAATTAAATACCGACAGGTTTCTATAGTATATTTTTCTTTTTCTCTCTAATTCCTGAAATAGAAAATATTTATAATAATATTATGATTCTTATTGTTTATTTTATGATTTCATTATTATTTGATTAAAAAATTGTTTGTTTTTACATTATTATTTAATAGTATTTTTATCATAAAGAGAGGAAAATAACACAGTTCTGCTTCTGATGTTATGTAAATTTTTGGTACAGTAGTGTTTTGTGGAAAATTGAAACTATGACAAAATTTAAAAAGTGATCTTTATTAAGACACAGGTAACAATATGATAAAATTATTATTTACTGAATATCTCTAGTACATAAAATATTATATGAATTTTTACTCAAAATATATGTCACAATATCAAAATTCCTGTGCATATTGGGACATATTATGACATATAAATTTAACATTATCTAAACTCTCTTAACATTATCTATTCTATACATTATAATATCATTATATATCCATCAATCCATTATGATCAAATTTAAAATAAATATTCAGAAATATTTTTCTGAATCAAGATAAGTTTTTATTTAATAATTATGAATAATTGAATAATAAATAATAAATAATATTATAACTTGTGAATGATGATTTTTATGGACGTGTAATTTTGATACGTACGAAAATAATTTCGTATACGAGTATAATCTTTTAAACATTTATAAATGGAGATGTATAATCAAAATTGTATATTGTTGCATCTGGATTGTATTTGTTGGAAAAATGACATTTCAAACTAACCAGTTGTAATATCCAAATGGCGCATGAAATAACTACATAATTTTTTGTGCAAAAAAATATCTTCCAATGTATTTCGAAAAACTAAAACGGAACAACGGACTATAATGAGGATGGATTCAGAAAAATGTTTGAAATAATTTCTGAACAAAAAAATATTACGTATCTATATATACGAGTAATTTAAATCGATTTTAAACAGTTAAAATTATTACACATTCACTTGTTTTGTAGTATTTTCAATCATTTTTGTTGGAACTTCAAAAGTCTTTAACGTATTATTATTATTGATAATATTAATCTGGAATAGTAAAGTCACGTTCATTTATTGTGAACTTTATTTTATAAACTTTAATATTTTCCATGAACACCATTTTATAGTTTATAGGGAACAACAATAATTAAAATATGGATTTGACCGAAGCTCTCTTTCAATGTTTTTGGTTGAACCCATAGACCACATCATAAATTAAATTTATTATTTTCCACCTTTCCTATGAAGGTGCTGTATGCATGTACATAAATAAAGCAAAAATCGGGAAATGGAACAACGGTGTTTTTAGGAACATATAACGGATAAAAGCCTTTTGAAATTATTGTTCATGTTTGACATTTAAGAATTGACCTACTTAAGTCATTGATAAATAAATATAATATACAAAACCAAACCACCAATAATATAAAAACAAACGTATATCCACATCAAATGTCCTTGGAAATATTTTATTTTAAACCGTAATACAACTGTTTACTTTTTTAATAAAACTTACAAAAAAAAATACAGTGTATTATATAGATAGTACATACTATAAAATATTTATAAATTATTTATATAATATTATATAGAAATTTATTGAAATAATATTAATGTTATGACTTACTTATACGTAAATGATATAAACATATCGTAAATATGTATTATTTACGAATAGTTTGAAACTAAAATAAATAATAAGTTTTATTAAATTTTATAATATAATGATTATCCTTATCATAACACATTGTTTTATAATTCACTAAATTGTTTTATTTTTGAACGTTATAATATATTAAGTATAATTTTATAATTAATTTGTTTACAAAATCTTTATAACTTATAATTTTGAGGAAATTTAACTAATTTTATTTTTTATTTTTTACAACAAAAAACTTGGTGTTATATAATATGATATTATAATAATAATATTATTATATAAAAGAACAAAAAATAAATAGTCCGAGTATTTTTAATACACATTTATTGCTGTGATTTGCGAATATGATGAGAGGGAATGCGATTTTTGAACGCTATTGTTATATATTTGAATATGAGAAAATGAATGGTCAAACGACAATAAATTTAAAAACAGATTAAAAGAGGGTTACGCATATGAATAAAAATAATTTCAAATAGCATTATATGGTACTCTTGTTGTAATTTAAACATTGGTGTGTTTAAATAAACTATCAATAATATTGTGTTTTAAATTAAAAAGTTAGTAAATAAGCTTGTACATTATAATACAATATAACTGAAAGTTTTCAAAAACAAAAGACAATTTTCACTGGATTGGCCAATAAACATAATTATTATTGTTATTTTTGTTATTGTCATTGTTGGAGCGTGATAACAACCAAAACAACCGCGCGCATATCAGTGCG
>JAIUCT010000022.1:8369026-8385575 GCA_021307375.1 Tetraneura akinire | reverse complement strand
AGTTAGGCAATACTCGGTCTAACAGACCAGATTGAGTTGCCGCTACAGTCATTTTTATTGTCATGTTATTATTATTATTGTTTTAGTTCTCTCAATTACTATACGATGCCGGAATTAAAATGTATTCGTTATTATTGTACTAATTATATTTTACGAGCTTAACTTTTACGTAATAATAATATAAGATTGGTAAATGATAAACATTCGACTGTTTAAAAATGATACAATACTCGATAATATTGTATTATTATACAGAGTGTTTATGAAAGATTTGTTAAATTCTATATTACAATGTTGAATGTACTCGCGATAAATTTTATGAATAAAACATAATTATCTACTCACTTGTGCATTACAAATTTTAGATACTTACAAAAAATGTATAAAATATTTTTTATCGATGTCGATTTCAATTTTTTTTTTTTTTAAGTATTGAATACTCATATATTATTATTTTTATTACCATACTCAAATAATTTAAAATATTAATATTAGGTACCTATATAATTATCCCTTTCCCTATATCATAGTAGGTATACCATAAATTCTACAAATCCTCAACTTGCATATTTTTGTTTAACTATATCGCTATAAAGATACAATAATTTGCAATTAGATGATGACTGAATACGTCATCGTAAAATGTAATCAAACCGTAACTCAATTTTACGTATATATCACTCAGTTGTAGCCGAAGTTACTTTTTCGGTTTTGTTATGAATACAGCTATGAATGTTAACTCACCAACGTTATCGGTTTAATTTACATATGAAAATTCGATCATTTTAATCAGATTAAAAAACAAACAATATTTATAATTTCCATTCATTTTGTTAAACAAATAAATTTTGTGATCTATTTATTATTATTATTTTTTTTTTTATTTTTTTCTGACTTCTTATAGAATACCATACAAAATATTACTGTATCGTTTATAATATTCTGTACAGTTACTAATCGCGAATATTATGAAAAATCGCAGAACATTATTTTTTCTATTGTGTACATCGGTACATACGCCAGCCCTATACATGAAATGAGAAACCCCCGACACATTGATATCAAATCGCCTTAATTTACCTTCATCTGCAATACACGCGTACAACACCTATTGTACTACAGCGTTACTCTCGTGACATGTTTTGTTTGGGACTTTGGAAGCGAACGTGATTCGAATATTATTATGATGCCACAAAACGTTCGCAGGGGTTTTAATAAATACATTAAGGCACCATATATATTTATTATATAATATTGTGTTGGTATAATACTGGCAGACAATATAATAGTGTAAGCAGAATTTTATTTCGGCGGTATATGGTTTTTATTAAATTTATTTTTTTCGTTCGCTTCTTATCAATTATTATTATCATTATAATATCTACTAATTTATTATTTTATATTATACAAAAATGTTTCAAGAATTGTCAAAAATGTTAATCTTATTAACGCGATACATATTACTATATACTATATACATAACAGTAAGCTGATAAACTGTGCAATCAACGCACAACTCAAACCATTGGATGGATTGGGCTGAAATTTGGCATACAGATAGCTATTATGGAATAGGCAAACGATAAGAAAGGATAATTATTATTATATTATAAAAATATAATATATAAAATATATATTTAAATAATATATATAATATATATTTAAAATTCATCTCCTAAGTGGGTTAAACGGGGTAAAAATTTAAAACCTTTCTTTTTGCTCCGATTTTTTTTAAATTAAGTATACATACTAAGTAAAACATATAAAAATTGTCTATAAACTTTATTAGTAAAAAAAATAAAAAATACCGCCAAGCCGGAACCATAGTATTAGAACTCAACCAAAATGTGCGCAGTACACGGATCACTCTCGCGAGTACTATATAGACTTGTTCTGCGTGTGAGCACACCTATTATGTTATTGCGAAATTTGAAACCACCTAAACTGTGCAATGGAATCAAGCTTAAAGTCAAAGCTTTACGTCGCAATATAGTGGAAGTCACAATTTTAACAGGATGTGCGAAAGGGGAAACTGTGTTTGTACCACGAATTCCTTTAATTCTGAACGATCTTCCGTTCGAATTTAAACGTTTACAGTTTCCCCTTTTAGTATTCTTTGTAATGACTATAAACAAGTCTCATGGCCAAATCTCAAATTTGCAGGAATAGACTTGTGAGAAAACTGTTTTTCACATGGGCAGTACTACGTATAGCTTACTCACGCGTAAACTCACTCAGTAGCTTGGTCATATTGTCGCCTACTAATAAATCAGTGAAGAACATTGTATACAAAGAAGTTTTTTAGATACAATTTTGAAAAATGAACCAGGTTACATAAATCTTTATACTTAAATTATAAATTATTTAATAATACATACTTAGTAAAATGTATAAACATTGTCTATAATACATTAAATAATAATATATATATTATATCAATACTATTATCATTACTATAATATATATTTTTATAGTATATTCAGCTAGCAAGGTTACATACATCTTTATACTTAAACCCGGCAACGACGGGTAATTCAGCTAGTGTTTGATAAAATTGGCAATTTTTGGTATTAAGGTTTGAAAATTTTACTGAAGTATATTTACATATTATTTATCATACAAAAATAATAGAGAAATCCCTAGTCTCAATTTTTTTTTATACCTAGTTAATATTTTTAATTTAAACGAAAATATTAGAATCCATATTAATATTATTATTATTATTCTTCTATACTTTTACAATAAAAATGAATATTAAACACTATGATTTGCACACCTGTATCCCTGTGGCAGGATATCAGCTCTTCTATTTTTAAAACTATTTATTTTTTAAAAATTATAAATAAATTAATATAACTATATTATAAATAATAATTGTTAGTAAAATGTTGAGTCACGTAGAATCTAATCATTTATTATATAATTATTAATAACATATAAATACAATTGATGTAAAATAATAAAAGATCGTAAAATGGTCAAAAATGAAAATACATATATTTATATATATTTTTAAAAAAAACAATTGGACTACAAATAAATAAATAAAAATAAAAATACATATAGTTAAAAAAAAACAATCTGACTTCAGATAAATAATTCTTCAATTTAGGGTTATTTGGTTATGTACGAGTATACACCACATGTAATAACAATGACAACACAAAACGTTTGGCGAGTCATAGCTAAATGCTGGATAGCGGTTAGTTTCATTGCTCATCGGAGATCAAGTCGTCACTAGAAAAGGAAAATTTCTTAATTTCCACAAGTTTTATAATAATTAATTCTATAATATAAAAATGAATCGCAAAATGTGTTGGTGAGCGCATAACTCAACAACGCCTGGACCAATTTGGCCAAATCTTTTTTTAAAATGTTCGTTGAAGTTCAAGGAAGGTTTTCACGGCGAGAAAAATTAGAATTATTGCTGGAAAAACCCTAAAAATAGCCCTTTTCTTTTTCTAATACAAATGATTTGTAACTAAAACGTAGTCAATTTGAGCTTTATTGCTATGGTATTATTTTTGCTTTATTGCTATGGATAGTGTTTGTTTAGTTCGTGATTAGTGAAAAAATAATTTAAAAAAAAAATAATTAAAAAATAATTTATATATGATATGCCTCCTATAAGACGAAGCAATTTAGGTAGAAGAACCAGACATGCTACAAACCAAGCTAATTACCTATCTAATCGTACTGCACAAGAACGTGACGACGGAAATGAACGTGAAAGAATTCGGATATCACAAACGCGTGAAGCGCGAGCGCGACATTCAACTAATAATCGCGCAAGTTTGAATCGAGCTGCTTTCAGTTACGATGTGTCAATTGACTACAGTAACTACCAATGTGTTGTTATTGGTTCTATGAACTCGGTTTGCTCACACTATAAGGCATTAAAATACAAAAACGAAGCCAATGGATTGTGTTGCGCAAATGGTAAAGTGAAATTGATACCATTGGATCCACCACCAGAACCATTGTACTCATTGGTTTCAGGAATAGGAACAGATTCTATACACTTTTTGACACATATCCAACAATATAACAATTGCTTTCAAATGACTTCATTTGGGGCAACAAATGTAGTTCGGGAAAATTTTATGCCAACTTTCAAGGTATGTATTATAGCAGTTACTCATAATTATTTTAGCGAACAAAATTTTCTGTCACCAAAGTTAAGATGTGTCACTAATCTTCAATTTCTTAATCATTACGAAATATATCACTTAGTCATCATATTATATGGTGATTCAGTTTCAGTGACACTTTTATTATATTTTATATTTGATAGATATTAGTTAAAACTAAATATATACTTTTTAAGATCAAATATTATTTAAGTTTGATCACTGACAATCCATTAATTTATACCACACCATAATATTTTTTTTTATTTACAGATACAAGGGCAAATATATCACAGAGCAGGTTCACTGTTACCAGTGTCAGATAGCGACAACAAATTCCTGCAAATTTATTTTATGGGCAATTCACCACAAGAAATTGATCTGCGTTGTGCACATAACAATTTAGTAAAGAGGTCTATTGTAGAACAATTACAAACTTTATTTCATCAACACAATCAATTGATTATATTGTTTAAAACTGCCCTGGATCTGATGCCATCCGATAATCACAAAATTGTAATCAGAGCTGATAAAACACCTGCAGGTCAACATACAAGACGTTTTAATGCACCAACTATTGATGAAGTTGCTATCGTTGTAGTTGGAGAAAACTTGGAATCCCGTGATATTGTTTTACATCGTCGGAATGATCAATTACAACGTATAAAGGAAACACACCGCTCATATGATGCACTGCAATATCCCATTATATTTTGGCAAGGTGAAGATGGCTACGATTTCTCAATAAAAATGATAAATCCCATTACAGGTAACTAAAATATTAGTTTAGCTATGGCGATAATATCTCAGTCATTATATTATGTATTTTAATTTTATATTTGAATGTTATTAAAACAAAATCTATTTACAGGTTCTGAAACCAACATAAAAGTCAGTTCAATGAACTATTATTCATACCGCCTAATGATTCGGGAAAATGAAGATAATCACATATTGAAATGTCGGTGATTATATCACAAATATGTTGTTGACATGTATGTTAAAATTGAAACGGAGAGATTAACATTCATCAGGTTGAATCAAACCAAACTCCGATCTGAAGAGTATATACACCTTCGAGATGCGATTAATACTGATGGAAATGCACAGAATGTCGGTCGGATGACTATTCTTCCAGCAACATACATCGGAAGCCCTCGGCATATGCACGAATATGCTCAAGATGCCATGTCGTATGTTCGTCATTATGGTACAGCAGATTTGTTCATCACATTTACATGCAATCCGCAATGGATAGAAATCAAGCGGGAGTTATTCTCTGGGCAATCGCCCATTGATCGTCATGATATTACAGCCATAGTCTTTAGACAAAAGTTGAAATCTTTAATGGATTTCATCGTAAAACATAATGTGTTTGGTGAGACACGCTGCTGGATGTATTCTGTGGAGTGGCAGAAACGAGGATTGCCACATGCACACATTTTGATTTGGTTGGTTGAAAAGATAAGGCCAAATGAAGTTGATGCAGTGATATCAGCTGAAATCCCTAATGTACAAGTAGATCCTGGATTGCATGAGGTAGTTATCAAAAACATGATACATGGTCCCTGTGGAACTCTTAATCAAAATTCACCGTGTATGATGGAAGGTAAATGTTCAAAACGATATCCACGGACATTAATATCGGAAACAATTACTGGTAATGACGGTTATCCATTGTATCGTCGCAGATCGACAGGAGAAAAAGGAAAATCAACAATTGTCAAATTAAATCAACAAGATATTGAAATAGATAATCGTTGGATTGTTCCATATTCACCCATTTTATCAAAGACATTCAAAGCACACATCAACGTTGAATCTTGCCATTCAGTGAAATCTATTAAATACATTTGCAAATATGTAACCAAAGGGAGTGATATGGCTGTGATTGGAATTGGTGCAGAGAATTCCAATGATGAAGTTACCCAATACCAAATGGGCCGCTATGTCAGTAGTAATGAAGCAGTTTGGCGAATATTTTCTTTTCCTATTCATGAGAGACACCCTTCTGTTGTTCACTTAGCTGTGCATTTAGAAAATGGACAAAGAGTGTATTTTACAGCACAGAACGCAGTACAAAGAGCTGCTCAGCCGCCACCATCTACTACATTAACCAGTTTTTTTTGAGACATGCCAAAACGATGATTTCGCACAAACATTGCTATATTCTGAAATGCCAAAATATTATACCTGGAATCAATCCTCAAGGAGATTTATACGACGGAAACAAGGAAAACCAGTTCCAGGATATACAGATGTATATTCCACCGATGCGATTGGCCGGATTTATTCAGTACATCCAAGCAATGATGAATGTTTTTATTTACGACTGCTATTAGTCAATGTACGTGGCCCAACATCATTCCAACAGTTACGAACTGTTGATGGTGAATTGTGTGGATCCTACAGAGAAGCCTGTCAACGTTTGCAATTGCTTGAAAATGACGCTCATTGGGATCAAACTCTCAATGATGCTGTAATATCATCACACGCTCATCAAATACGAACATTGTTTTCTATAATCATATCTACATGCTTCCCATCAAACCCAATTGATTTGTGGATCAAGTACAAAGATTATATGTGTGATGATATTTTGTATCAAATACAGAATAGAATGGGAAATCCAAATATACAAATCAGTGAAGAAATTTACAATGAAGCATTGATTTCAATTGAGGACATGTGCTTGATAATGTCAAACAAACTATTAATTCAATTAGGCCTGACCGCGCCCAATCGTCCAATGCATGACGCTTTTAACCAAGAGGTGCATCGAGAAAGACTGTATGATCTCAACGCTTTGAAAGAATTAATTCAAACAAATCTTCCACTGTTAAATGAACAACAGAAGTATGTATTTGAAACTCTTATGAAAGTAACAAATGATGAAACTGGAGGGATTTACTTCTTAGATGCACCTGGTGGTACAGGAAAAACTTTTTTGATTTCATTAATATTAGCAACAATTCGCTCACAAAATAAAATTGCACTTGCACTTGCTTCGTCGGGAATCGCAGCAACTTTGCTTGAAGGTGGTCGAACAGCCCATTCAGCACTAAAATTGCCATTAAATATGCAAAGCAATGAAACTCCAACCTGCAACATTTCGAAGAACTCTGCAATGGCAAAGGTTTTGCAGCAATGTAAATTGATTGTTTGGGATGAATGCACGATGGCACATAAAAAATCTTTGGAGGCTTTGGACAGAACCTTAAAAGATCTACGGAGCAATAATAACCGATTTGGTGGTGCAATGATTTTATTAGCAGGAGATTTTCGTCAAACATTGCCGGTGATTCCACGATCAACGCCAGCTGATGAACTGAATGCATGTCTAAAGTCCTCCAGTTTGTGGAAACATGTCAAAGTACTTCATTTAAGCAAGAATATGCGTGTCGAGTTGCAAAATGACCAATCTGGAAACATATTCTCTAAACAACTCATTGACATTGGTAATAGCAAATTTCCTATAGACATGTTGACTGGCTGCATTAACTTTCCTCAAAGTTTTTGTCAGTTAACTCGATCAAAAGATGAACTTATTCAGAAGGTGTTTCCAGATATTTCTCAAAATTACAGAAACCATGATTGGTTGAGCGAACGAGCTATACTGGCTGCAAAAAAACATAGATGTAAATGTATTAAATTTCAAAATTCAAGAACAAATTACAGGCGAATTGAGGATATATAAATCAGTTGATTCGGCTACTAATCAAGATGATGTAGTCAACAATCCACCGGAATTTTTAAACTCGCTGGATTTGCCAGGATTGCCACCTCACAATCTTCAATTAAAAGTTGGATCGGTGGTTATAATGTTGCGAAATATCAACCAACTGCGTCTTTGCAACGGTACACGGTTAGCGATAAAAAAATTACTAAACAATGTGATAGAAGCAACTATACTTATAGGAAAGTATAAAGGAGAAGATGTTCTCATACCGCGCATCCCAATGATTCCGACTGATGTGCCATTTGAGTTTAAACGACTACAGTTTCCAGTGTGTCTTGCTTTTGCTATGACTATAAACAAGTCCCAGGGGCAATCATTAAGTGTTTGTGGTATTAATCTAGAAAACCCATGTTTCTCCCATGGTCAATTGTATGTTGCCTGTTCCCGTGTTGGAAAACCATCAGATTTGTTTATCTATGCGCCAGGTAATCAAACAAAAAACATCGTATACCACAAAGCACTACAATGATAATAATAATAATTATGATTCACATGATTAACAATAAAGCGATTACTTACTTTTTTTTTTATTTAATTATTTTTTATTCACAACGCCCTATCACCAGGGTGACGGTTCTGTTCAGGAGAATTTTTTAATATACGTAGGCACAAAAACTGCCACATTACAAATCTTTTTGACAGGACGAAGTCTGTCGGGTCAGCTAGTAAATTAATAAAAATGCGTATACTTGATTCGAATAGACTGACAGCTCCTATCTGGTTAAACTAAATAATATTCTTGAGCGATGTCATGTAATGTCATGTCATGAGTTTCCCTAAGGTACTGAGGAGTGCTGAAGTATCCTGTGATGTCTTGCGATCTTCCCAACGCATTTTCTAGAGGGACTTTCGGACACGGAACTGACCGTGTCCAAAAGTTAAAATACATATATTTCGCGTATTAATACAATTGTTTCTTCTTAAAGTAAAGAATTATATTAAGTAGAAAAAAATATAAATAATACAAAACATACCGTCGTGAATATATTTTATTCGTGTGCTCCGCTTCGAAGCACTCTTCTTTCTTATACATTATTATATATATATATATTTCCTATATCCTTTGTTATTTATTCTCTGTTTTATATCCTC
The DNA here is from genome assembly GCA_021307375.1 of Tetraneura akinire. Classification (NCBI taxonomy): domain Eukaryota; kingdom Metazoa; phylum Arthropoda; class Insecta; order Hemiptera; family Aphididae; genus Tetraneura; species Tetraneura akinire. The sequence continues at coordinate 8,376,614 of JAIUCT010000022.1, read as the reverse complement.
AGTCTTAGGTACGCTCTCTATGCTGACTCGCCATTACCAGATGGTTTAACCAGATGAGAGTCTTTTTTCCTATAGTATTTATAGATTTATTAACCACTTTTTTTTATTATTTATGATGTATAACTATTTATGAATGTAATAAATATTTATACATAAAATATAAAGCGTTAATATGAAATTCATTTACGTTCTAGGTACACTTACTGTGAAAAAGACTCCCCTCCGCTCTTATCGTGTCTACTCATGTAAGACGACTCCGTTGTCTCCGTCATTGTGGCACTATCACAGCAATCTGATCGCCACACAATGTGTGTCCTTGCTGAGACGTTGTGGCCACTGCTATAACCCTTCACTCGCTGTAGGATCGACGTCGATTTCGAGAAATGAGACGGGACCATCGCTGGTTCCATTTGTTCGGAACTGATTAAACTTTCTGGAATCTCTAGTCGGCGTCCTCTCTACAGAACCATTAAAAGCCGACAGACGTCGATTTCGATCGTTTTACTCGTATTTTATTTTGGTTTAATTGGCCAGCAAATATGTGTGCAACGGGACCACTGTTGTCGTATTGGCCACCCATTCATCAATGACTGCTATGTCCTCAAGCGTCGGCAGAACCAATCCGTGTGGCCAATATGTCCATTAATCGAACAGCCACAAAACGACCGTTTCGGTATCGGCAGCGAATTCTCCAAACACTGAAATATTTCTTTACTAGTCTTCAGTCGAGGTCCTTCTTGTAAGACCGTCGAAAACTGACTGACGTCGATTTCAATCGACAAAGTTTTGTTAAATTTAGTTTGTTTATAGAAATTATGATTTTAATTGCCTGGCACGTTGTTTTAACGTTGATTTATTTATATAAATATAATATTTGCGGTCAGCTAGTATTATTTATAGTTTATTATTTATTATTTAGATTTTAGATTCTGAGCAAAGTGAAAGATGTATTGGTTTTACAATTATCTGTATATTTTTTGTTTTTATGTCTGAAGACACTTTTACTACCCGAAATAATGCTTCGATTTGCATGTATAGCATATATTTACATTTGAAATTTCAGTAAAATCAATATTTATAGTATTTATATGGATTTTTCTTATTATATTACAATATTTTACAATAATGTTTTATAAAATAGACAAAAATTTAATCACTACCTACATTATATGTTTGAACTTCGTTCAGAATAGTTTTTTTGAATGTATTGGTTTATCATTGCATTCAAATTCTAATTAAAATTAAACACTATGATTTGCACACCTATATCCTTGCGGCAGGAGTATTCCTGCCCTTGCTTTTTTTTTTTTATAAATGATATTATTAAATAGCGTTGTTTTGCGAGAGTCGAGAAGTAATAATGCTACACCTGCGGACCGTAATGCAGTAGCTTTAGGAACGTGTTTTATGTTATTTTATCCAATAAAAAAATAAAATACAACGTAGTAATGATTATAAAAAAAACACGCACCGCTTAATGCTATTGGCCAATATTTGAAAAGGCTTAGACGAGACTTTCGCAGTTGTTTCTGTAGTTTCCAAGTTTAAACGCACAGAAACGACTCGGGGCCCCTAAAAGATCAATATAATATAGTTCCCCTCCATATTTCGGATAGACCGAAAACACACGCATGGTCGGGCGAAAAAAACAACATCGCAAACTATATATATATATATTATACGAAACAATGATGGAAATAGCGACGCACCGACCGGATATCCGTAGACCGAGGACAGACGTTATATTCAGCATCGCCCCTCGTCGTTTCCGAGTCGAACTATGTAAGAGACGGGTAAACGTTAAATACGAATATATCCCCGCGGTACAATGAACGGCCGATTCATTAAAAATTTAAAAATAATTAGGAAATTACCGAGTAACGTAAATATCAATAAATTTTATTTAAACAATCGTTCATAATTCGTCAAAATATATTTTTATATTTTTTAATTAATCTTACGATTAGCAAATTATTCGTAATGTTTTTTTTTTTAAAAAAAAAATCGTTCCGCTGTAGCCAAATATTATGTCTAAAAGAAATATTTATTGGTTTTTTTTTTTTTAATATATACAAAACGGAAGAAAGAAAAAGACAATATAAAACTACGCGGTTCATATAATAGTTTCCAACGTCATTTATGTCACAATATTTTTTCAAAGATTATTCGATAGTACTTCGAAATATTATCATGTGGCCATAATACGTTTTTAATTAAACTCAAACTTTAATATGTACAATATCGTTCTATAGTAAAAACAAAACATATTTATATAATAGTATTACATATTCAATATTTAATATATTTAATTTATAAATATTTATATTTTATTTATATTTATATATATTTAATATAAAAACAGAACGAATTATTTTCTTAATATATTAACAAATGAATATTTCCCCACGTGTAGGGTACAGCGTCATAAGTTTCAACTAATTATTGTAACACGCGAATACTCAATTCATATTAAACATCGTGTACCAAGCAGTATTAATGTATGATGAATCTGTTATAGATGGAATCTAGATACCATAGAAGACGCCATACGCCTTTTTTGATGAAATTATTTGGCAATATACGAGTATTATAATAATAATAATATACTCTATTCATGTATAGAATTATTCAATATAAAACAGTATTTCACTTTGTTCATGTGCACAAAACATGCAATACGTAACAAACTAAATTACAATTATTATTGTCACAATATACGTCTATTATAACATGGCAAAGCATTATAATATAATAATGGATTACGATTGAAATTATAATTTTAAAATTATATGCAATTTCCACTTTGTATGTATATTTCGAATACTGAATACTATCCGAGAGTAAAGAGACAAATATTTTATTAATATATTAATAGCACCGACATTTCGAGACATCATATTCTTTGTGTGTAATTCTGATTTTAATTTTTTAAAACGTAATTAACTAATTGATAAACTTTAATTATATTATACGAAGGGTATACTGACAAGTAGAAAGAGAAATTTCATTACAATATAATTCTGTATAATATAATATTATTTATACAGGTATATATTATTATTATTATTAATTTTAGGTATAATTAAGTATGGCTATACAAAACAAAGTAGAGTAATCGTTATAACATTATAATTTATAATAATATATACATAATATATTATAATATACGTATTAACATGTAGTAACAAAAATATATTTTATTTTTATTTCATGTTAAACACTAAGTCACGTACCTAATACGTTTTTAATAAATTAAAGCTTTTCAAGCATTCTGAACATAATTTTTTTTCTGTTTGCGTTATGGAGTTAACTCGATTAAAATATTATGCCTGTGAAACTCTGGTTTTAAATGCTCATAAAAGTGAATCTGTGCAAGAGACATTTCACAAGAAAAGGTTATGACCCTTTAACCAACCATCTACTACGTGCGCTACAGAAAAACACATAATAATATTTATACATTGTATTATACATCAGAATTTACAACTCGGTCATTATTAGACGACAATTTATACGGGTTGGTTTTTATTTACTACCTATTAACAATTTATTAAATATTTTATTATGTTATTTGTCTTTGTTTTACGAATTACGAACTACGGTTCTGTTTAACCGAATCACAATTACATACATACACATTTTTTTTTTTTTTTTTTTTATTACAAAAAATATATTAAACTATTTTGTAACAATATATTTAAAACATATAGGATAAAATTGGTTTCTCCGTGTAAGAATAAAAGAAAAATTTCATATCAATAATTCAGAAGCAATCAAATAGAAATATTGTAATTCTCCTAATAATAATATTATTATGTTGTAAATTGTAATATTTTATTAGGAAATACAAATTTTGTTAAAAATATTATGTTTATTGTGCTTGTGCATCGTATTAGATATTAGCAGGTAATTTTCGGAACTCATTTAAAATATATAATATTATTTTTAAATCACTAGAAACTAATACAAATTTGAATTTGAATTTATAATTTAATAATTCATAACATAACGAGTATAAAAATATTATTATGAAATTATTATAAAAGTAAATGCAAAAATTAACATACTATTCACATATTATTATTATTATTATTATTATGCACATTGTGTATGTTTAGTAGTCTACTCACGTTTAAATCTGGCACCCTACTACATTTGTATATAATATTTACAGTTTTAAATTAATTTTTTATATCATTATTCAATAATTTATTATTTCTATTGTATTAAACTATTATTTATATAATGTCATATGATAAACTTACTATAAATCTATTCTGTTATTACTTTTATTATTACTATTATTTTTTTGTATAATTGTATCAATATAATTATAATACAATGTGTAAAATTGTAATTAATAAATATAAATATCTATAATAAATAATTTATGTTTTGTAAATATTATCAACAAATTAAAATTGACTTTTTACGTAATATTAACTATAAAGTAATAATAATATTTTACTTCAGTATTAGTAATATTATTTTCTTGTACCAAAATTTCAATTACAACATAATTATAATTTTGTTTACAGCGTATTCAATATCACCGTACATTGTGTTCTGTAAAATTATAATAATATTATATATAATAATATGAATTTTAAGTACATTTTATTTATCAATGAATATTTTAATAAAAATTTCCCATAAATATTTATTTTATATAATGCGTAAATTATACAATATATTAAAATTGTACATAACATTAACATTTTTATGTATTTTAAAAATGAGGTCCTCCTATACACGATTTAATGATAAATAATAATATGTTAAAATAATAGAAATCAATTACTCTGGGATGAAAGCTTTTAGACCTTGCCCTTAAACATAAAACGATAATACATAATATTATAATACAATGCGAATGATTAATGTTTGTATTATGAACATTCTTTGTTTCGTTATTTACATTATTATTATTCCCATTGCGTTGTGCCTACGCAAATAAAAAATAAACATATTAAAATTTAAAACAATTATTAAATAAACTATGTTTGTACTTTGTTGAGTATTTCTTTTTCCTTTTTAAAAATTAATATAATTATTACTCTAGAACCATATTATGAACTCTTGACATTTTTTAAATAAAATTATGTTTTAACGAAAAAATGAATAAAACAAGCAAGACATCATGGATATTTTTTTTTTTTTTTTTTTTTTCGTATCAATTTGACGTCAAAATAAATGTACCATTGAAATATTATTTTTTTCAAATCGCATTTTATGTAAAAGAAAAATTTTACAAATTACCAATTACCATTTATATTAAAAAAAAAAAAATTGGTGCTCAATAAATTAAAATGTTCAATTTATAGTATATCATTATAAAATTAATAGCAAGAATAATAAGTAAAATCACAAAATAATGTTTATAATATTATAAATATATGATGAAAGTGTAAATGTTACAAACATCATATTTCTAACGTTAATGTTGAAATTTAATTCATTCCCAATGTATTTTATATTCAAAACTTTGTGATTTTTCTTAACGGTATATTGTAGTTTATATTGAACGTCTAGAAAATAAAATATACTTGCCAACAATATTAAATAAAATATTATTCGTAACAACACAGTGTAGTCACACAGTTTTGATAGTTTTTAGATTGAAATTTGCCATCGTGTCATAAATATAATGTCTTCGTCATTAATGTTGTATTTAAAAAATTTGACGTGAATCGATTTATAGCCAAATTTTTTAATTATGCTCTAAGGTCAAATATATGATTCAAACTAATATTATTATTATGTTATTTTTTGGATAGATACATTCGTTTTTAGCAGTTGTACAAGTCACCAAATTACTCATTTGTATTTAAAATAATATTTATATACCACATAATAATTATTGTTGTGGTGATAGTTCAAACCGACTTACAGCCAAAATTCACTCGAAAACACGGTATTGCGAAGATTATCGCTATCCATAAGCCAAACGAAACGGTTTATAAAATAAAAAAAAAAAAGTATAATTTTATACCTTTATAAGCATAATAATAAAAGAAGAAGAGCTGATACAGGTATAAATAGGATAGGGTTTAATTTTGATTAAAATTTTAATGGAATGATAAATAATTGCACTCGAAAAAACGATACTGAGTGAAGTTCAGAAGTTCAGTCAAATATATTACATTTTTATTAGGTAACAATTTAAAATGCATAGATATTCATTTACATTTAGATTTCAATGTAGAATTCCAAAATTTTATTATATACATTAAGTACATAATACTATGTGTAATATAATATATTATATGAACACCCAATAAAATTTTTAAGTCTCTGAGTTTAATATAAACGCCGATAAAATGCCTAAATGAGTCTCCAAAATTCCCATATCACATCTGACACAACTTCACTCATAATCGTATTTCAAATGCGATGATTAACATTGTATTCAAATTTTAATCAAAGTTCAACACTACCCTCTTTATACCTATACATCTTCTATAGCAGAAAAAAATGAAGACGGGATTTTTCATTTTTCTAATATTTTGGTGAAATGTAAGCAATATAAACTTCTCTAAGTCTCTAATACAATAAAATGTTCAGACTTTAATACTCAAAATTACCAATTTTATCAAACAATATAGAGATAAATTCGAGAATCTTAGAAAAAATTCTAAGTGCTATATTTTCTCAAAAAATTAACGTAACCGTTTCAAAATTTTATAACGTATGTATTATAAATATTTATACATACAGCGTGATTTTTTTATGATGATCCAGTGTATAACTTTGATAATTTAAATAGTTTTTGAAATTTTTTGAAATTATTATTACACATTTTGTTCTATACTTGGTCATAGTAACTTTTTTAATCCCTTCCCTTATATTATGAATTTATGATAATACATTAATACAACATCAACTATTGATTTTTAAATAGTAAATTCTTAAAGAATGTATTTTTATAAAATTTTAGACGTACAGGTTATGAAAATCCGACTAATATTTCGTGAGTAATTAAAAATTAATATCGTAAAGTATGGACGGGAAGAGTAGGCGGTAACGTCTACCATTTACATGGATAATTAGATAATTTCACAACATAATCGATATTCGTTTTTGAATATCGAATAATATGAATTCTTATCAGTGTAACCAAAGTTATTCGAGTGAACCAAACCAAATATCGAATACTTTTTGTTCGCTTTGTTCGAAATCTAAAATTTACAACGCTCAAAACGAATCGGGTCCGAATAAAGTTCATCAAATATTATTACGATTTTTCCGGACGGCTATACGCGAAGTGAATAATAAATAACGCGTTATATAATTATATTATATACGCTTTTATTTATATTTGGCGAGGGAATAACATTGTTCTTCTGTCTCAATATTAATAATTCGTCTCAAGATGTCAATACAACATAACAAATTAATTTATAATAATATCTTAAGATTTTTGTAGCGAGCGTTTCGCAGTTAGGCACGCCGAAATCGCGTCTTCCGACAACGCTGCGGATACAAACAAGATTATCACGTAGCGGGCAAATTATAATAATAATAATAATAATAATAATAATAATAATAATAATAATAATAATAATAATAATAATAATAATAATAATCC
>JAIUCT010000022.1:8345673-8368926 GCA_021307375.1 Tetraneura akinire | reverse complement strand
AATAATAATAATAATAATAATAATAATAATAATAATAATAACAATAATAATAATAATAATAATAATAATAATAATAATAATAATAATAATAATAATAATAATAATAATAATAATAATATAAAATGTATTCCTCGAGCTATACGTTATAAAATTATTTTATTATCAATGATTTTAAACAAACAGTTGTTAACGACTATACACACGTTATAATATTTGTTATTATTATAATTTATACGACGTATTATATTATAAAAAATAATATAGTTAACATATTTTTTTTTTTTTTTTATATTTAATGTCGTACAATTAGGACCGTTTCGATGTTTCGTGGTTGAATCCGGTTTCATTCAGATACGTTACAATAATAATTATACATAATAATACGTATACAATACCTATATTATATATTTTTTTTTCTTCCGACGAATCTCGGTATCTGGTAGAAGTTGGTAGATCGTAGGTATATAATAATAATAATTTTATAATACATATACCGCTGTCGTAAGCGGGATATAAGTGTAATAATTATTAATAATTTGTCGCCGAATCGGATTTTGTTCTTATATAACAGTTTCATTGCGTAAATCTACATAAATACTACACGCCAGCGTTATCTTAACGATATAATAACATATTATAATATTCATTACATATTAACGCGTCCGCCGTCGTCGCCGAGACTGACACCGGCTACGTTATAATAACATGGTCGATAACTATATATTATTTATTTATTTATTTATTTGTTTATTATTATTTTTATTATTATTATTATAATTATATTTTTTTTTTTTTTAAATTATATTTTTATTATACGTTTTGAATATTACGTGTCTAAAATACTAAACATATTTCGGTACACACACGGACAGAGAAAACGACGTAAATTCATGTATAATATACACGCGCAGAGCGGATTTAGTTTACATAATAATAATATTATTATTATTAATATATTATGTATTATATGTATAGCCGACATTTTACTTGGAACCGGTTACTTGGGTTAATTTCTTATTATTAATTTTTTTTTATAATTCTTAATATTATTTTTACGGTCGTTAATCATCGTGGTAAGTGGTTGCGAAATAATAATAATAATAAGAGTAAGACAATACTGCGTGCTTTTTATAATAATAATAAAATTATTATTATTGTACGTACCTATCTACCAACTCGAGTATACGAATGAATTGGGGTACGAACTTCCATCGTCTTCTTTGAAGTAAATAATTTAGACCGCAAATTATCGCATAAATGTATAGAATTGGCTACCGTCTGTCCGTCTAAGGAAACAATAGGAAAAAGTAATATTATAGAAAAAAAAACGATCCAATAATAATTGTTGGTCAATTTACCGCCTACGATAAGGATAACGACCGCAGAATCACGGAAATATTATTCTGCGATTTTGAATAGTTGTAACCGTTTTTCTCAATCGACCTACGCGTCTTACAATATTATGCCCGTGACCGCCCAGACGAGGCGTATGTCCATTAAACAATTCACGCGTACGCAAATCATTTTTATAATAGATAACAGGTAAGGGATTTTACTTGGGCCGCGAACGGGTGGGCTTTCGAATTTCTCAAAATTAACCTAATGCGACACAAAAAAGGACGAAAAATAACGAAAAAAGGAGTGTTCTTCAAAGAATTTGATTCATCAGCTAAATTTGTTTATAATGGTAACCATAGTGATAATATAAATAATATTGTTACTAAGAGTAACCAATATAATATTATCATTGTTACTAATAGCAACCAAAATAATATTATTGAAACTAATAGCAACCATCAATAAACAGAAATTTCCATCGTAAATCTTTTTTTTTATTTATTTATAAAAGTTATTTACAATCTGTATACATAATAATACAATAATTAAATGGGATATTTCGACTTAAATCTTATAATATTTCTTTGAGCACCTCTCGAGGGGTAGTCATATCACAGATTATAGATCATAGATCAAAAATCATAGATCATAGATCAAAGACTAAGGTCTATATTGAGAATTAACGAACCATAATGGTGATATATACATAATAGTAAAATATTATGTAAAAAATGACGTAAAACCGGCATTATCTGACAGAACTTCGCTCAGAATCGTTTATTCGAATGCAATGGTTTACCATTGCATTCAAATAATAATTTAAATTAAACGCTATGATTGCACACCTGTATCCCTTCCCTTGCTTTTTTTATGGTTATTAATTTGAATTTCCTCCCCCTCCCACCACGAAAAAAATCGTCGTTCGTTAAAATAGGTACCTATTCGTTTCGCTGAATTTAACATTATATTTTTCTTTTGGAAAATAAATAATTATTTTATGTGTAATACATCATCTACCTGTTGTAATATTATACACAATGCATTATCGATAGACTATTCGACAGACTCGTTCCGAGAAGTGTAGTTATTTATTTTGCGTGTACATATATACATATACATAATATATATTTATTATTTATGTTCCAAACCGTTTTATTTTCATCATTTATAACGTCTTATCTGTTATCACGATAACATAATAATTTATACAATATACGAAATACGATATACCCAATCGAGACGATTTTAATTCGTCATTAATGTAATATCAACCGTTCCGGTTATATTCCGTTTGATATTATAATATAGGTGATAGGTCCCCTCCGACGGATTTATCAAACCGCGTTTAAATCTATTTCAATTTATGTTATCAGCGGCGAAATTGATAAATTGTACGTTTCTACGTACGACAGATTAACGTTGAAATTTCTATTACCATAAAGGATTACAAAATTTTTATTTTCGGTTACAATTAATTGTTAAAAATTCCCTACATTTTTATGCTGTATTGTTCAAATTCGATAGGACAAATTTGAAGATAATATGGTTTAAAATCAATATTTTCGTCAGATGAATTATTATAGTTTAGAGATTACCAAACACGAATCGTTATCCGTTTATACAAAAATGCAGTGCGTGTAACAATAGCAAATAACAATGTTAATGTATAATATTATATTATTTGTGTATACCAAACAAGTGTTGAATGTACCTACACGAATTACGAAACGCTTTCGACGATGTATTATTATATTAATAATATTATCGCAAAAGTCGATGACAAAGTAAATATTTCGATCAAACCATTACGCTCTTAACAACTCTGTTTACTCGGTTCACGCGAAATTCCGAAACAATACCACTTGATTATATCGACACAGACCAATAATAATAATAATAATAATATAATATTAATCTAATCAATCGGAGTGCAACTACGGTTCTATAGATTTTTAAAGAACGTAACCAAAACGCTGTGTGCGGTTTATGTTTCTTGGTTATACGTTATTATATCGCTATCCGAACACCAATACACGTAATATAATATATAATATTACCACTCGAAAATCAAATATACGAGTATTATTTCATTTCGGGCGCGTGGGTATACCGTATACGTATTACTTGTATACACCTATACTGTTAGGTACTGTTTTAATAATATTATACTTTCTGTCGGGATTCGTAGTGACGTAGTTCGTAAACGTAACGCGTGTATTGTTATTATTATTTTGTGTTTATTATTTTGATATAACGTATGCTTATATATACTATAAAAATATACCTTGTTATAATAATTATTAATGGGTACCAACTCATGGAAAGGCGGCCTTCAACTAAACTTTTTTTTAAAAAAAAAACAGCACTAATTTCAAGAAAATAAAATATATATTATATTCACTTACTCGTAAATAAAATACCTATGTATTTCAGACGAATTTCTCCGAAAGGTGAGAGGATTAAACGGAATTTTTTTATAATAATATATAAATAAGGACGTTAAGAATTATCTGTCAAATAAGAAAACTTAAAACTTATAACACTCACACTTTCACACACAATGAAAGCATTAATGTTGAATACTTTTTCTTTTTTCTTTTTTTTTTTTTTTTTTTTGTATAGGAGCTCATCTGCTCATCTTAGCAAGATAGAAGACAAAAGCTCGGACGTGTTATATAAAAAAAAAAAAAAACAGCCCATCACAGTCGAGTGGTTTACCGCACTTGAATGAACTGAAACTGTCGAGTAGAGGTCGGCGAATAAATTCGTTTCGATGTCCGCGTTGAATATTAACCGACGCGAAATTCATTATTTATAATAATATAATCTTTCGGATGATATATTATATATACGACTATACGAGTTTACATTACACCCGTTTAAACGTCATCATATTATTATTACCGTATCGTCTGAGCTATTTGGATTTAAATACAATCAAAATAAAAAAAAAAAATTGTAATAATATTGTAATATTATTAAATGACGTTAAAACTGGATCCCGCGAATGCACCCAATTGAATTTAATTCATTTTTTTCTATGCAACAATAAGCCTTGCACCAATGTGGTATATTTTATACACGTGAGATTTACAACTCTTCGTTATTTAGTAATCACATTTTTTAACATTGAACTTTATGTTTACACAAATGTAATGAATATGACTTATTCGACCTTATTAATTTCATACAATCGTGATCTGAAGTCGTTATTCTATTATATTCTATCGATTAAAAATGATAAATTTATAAATTAAAAAGTCTATATACTTAAAATTGCACTTATGACATTGCGGCTCATCATTATACATAATTCAATAATATGTCTTTTTTTTTTTAATTTAAATAAGGAAGATTGATCATATAATATGTAATATATTATTATAGTATATTTTATATGGAAACCTAAAAATAATTGTTATTGATTTCAAAAAAACTGTCATAAAAATATACATTTATAATAATTATTATGAATGCGATGGAGAGTATAAAATAACCCGTTTTCCATCGATAGTATAATATCTTAAAGGATAATATAAATTTTAAATTTTAAGATTTGACTACAATTTCGGAGGGGGAGGGGGTATAAAATGATAAAACAAACATTATTGACAACACCAGTATCGTATTTAATAATATTTTTTTTCAGATATAACAATGTGCGTCTGCAAATAATGCATACGTATAATAATTGTCTGTATATATTAATATATTATTATATATAATATTCTATTTTAGACGAAATATATTAAAAATGCTATCGAATCTAATACGTAAAATAGGGGGGGGGGACAAACGTTTCGAACTTCGGGATATTATAATATGATGATTAAATATTAATATAAGAAATAATATTATACGAAGAGGTTATTTTAAAGGACACGCGGAAGCAATGCGCCTATAGAATGACTCGTCGTGTTTTTCTATCATAATGCATGACGCTGCAGAGTTTAGAAATAAGAAACAATAAGTCAATAAGGTAATAAACCGAATGGATTAAAAACAATAAAAAGCGAGTATTTATATTTCCCGTATAATAGGTACAGTCATTTCTAACTCGGCCGTATAATACCGTTTTCGTATCACGCGAAAAATATTCTGTTCGTTGCACGCACCATGGCGTACGATTATAATATTATTATATAATTTTTTATATTTTTTATTATTATTATATAATACGTACTATATTATAATATTATGTTATACGCGTAAATTCTCTCGCGGCACTCCAAGTCGTTGGGTATTACTATTCCATATAGTGGCATAATATTATTATATTGTGTATTACGTATAAAATTCAACTGGCGAAATGAATGCGTTGTTCGCTGACACTGAACAGGAAAAAAGAAAACTGTGTTGTACATTATATATTATAAATTATAATAATATACTCGAGTTCGTTGATAATAATTTATCGTACTCACGCGAATATAATATACATTTATTATTACATCTTTCACGCCGCCTCGTTCCTCGTTCGTATGTACATATAATAGTGATTAAGACGCACAAAATGTATATATAGAAGTTCGTATTGTAACAAAAACGTGACCGAAGGAATCCCTGAAGTAAAGTAGAGAAAGAGAAAGAGAGAGAGAGAGAGAGAGAGAGAGAGAGAGTGAGAAAGAACAGAAAAAAAAATGGGTTCACGTCTTCCCGATACGGGTCCCCCGAGACATCGACGGAAGGATATACGTATATATCCTATAGTTTTATATTATATAAGCGCGCGGGAGAATCGAATTTTTTAATAATGAACGCCGCCTATATAGTGTACTCGCACAAAAAAACTGTTTAAATATTTATACGGATAAAGGATATAGGTATATTATATTGTATGGGATCGTATATATAATATTATATTTTGGAAATCTAATAATAGAGAAATCACAAATTATTATACATTAGGTACATTGAAGTATGATCAAAATCTTACATTTTAGATCTAAATTTTTTAATTATTGTTGTATTACATCAATTTTTTCTATTATTTAATACGTTTAAATATTTTATAAGCTTAAACGGATTCGTACATAGATAGTATATTTTATTATAACCATAATATAGAAGAATTACCTATAATGTACTGTACTGTCCATTTCCAAGTCATGTCTAAACATTTATATATCCTAAAATTGAAAAAAATATGAAAACAAAATTCAAAATATTACTTTTATAACTGGTATAGGATATTATCAAATTAATTATGAAAACATTATATTTATGAAAATTTTGATATTTTAATTTCAATAAATTTATACACATTAAAAATTTAAAAATAAAATATAATAAGCCTTCTACAAAATAATAATAATATATGATTTCAAACATATATGAAATTGATAAAAAAAAAAGTTATCGAGGCATAAAAATACGATGTTACACCTTGTATACATACGTGCTAAAATACATATATCCCTTTTCAAATTTACTGTATAGAGAATCCGATAACTGGTAAACATAAAAAATAAAGGCGACAGTCATATAGTTTTATGCGATGTGTAGTCGAAAGCCAAATATTGAGGCGAAGTTGACCAGATTTCTTATTATTATATATATATTTTATAATTTCAGGCTGTCAAAAACAATACGATTCTATTTTATTTTTTTGTCGTATTTTTCTCATTTTGATTTGGTTTTCGCACGTTTTAAACCTTTATAGTTTCAAGTTTACCACTTTATATTTTCCCCTATGTAGGCAAGTGTAATATGTATATTTTACTTGGAATTCTCATAGGAACAAATTGTTACGAAAAATTATTATTATGACAATATTATAATGAACGATTTCAATAAAAAGAGATGGTCAATCGGACGACATTATAATACATGTAGTATAGCAGGTGTGGATCTAAAGGGGTATAAAGGTGGAGCAAATTAATAAAAATCTATAAATATAATATAAAATATAGCTTATTATAAACCTAATATAAAATCGCTTAAAAACTGTAAATTGAAAAACAGTTTGAACTCGATAATAGCCGAATATATTTTGTTTGATCTATATTATTAAAGACCATAAAAAACAATACCAACTGTGTATGTGTACAATATTATTATTTTTTAATATCATTCGCGATAAAATAATTTTTTTTTTTTCATTTTTAAAATATGAATTTATGTTTATACAGGTTTTTAGTTAAAATTTAATGATTGCACGATAATTCATAAATGTGCACGAATGCAATGGTATATAAACCAATAAAAAAATAAATATTTTATTTGAAAAATGAAACAGGGGATAATTATGATAAAATCGTGTCGTTTAAACTGATAATAATAAATTATAACGACATCAAAACGGAACGTATATTATCTAATGATTGTAATAATATGCATTTGTATTGCGTGTGTATTGTAGCTAGGCTATAATATTATCATTATCGTACGTATGATATCTACGAGTCGACACGGTTCGACGGCAGATCTACGCGAGTACAAGAGACGAGTGCTCAAGCTGCACGGTTTTGGTCGACTAGAGACACAAACCGAGCCGGGAAGGACGTAGTTTCAGCACCAGATATTATAATATTATAATAGGTAGGTACCTAATATTAAATATTATTATGCCGCACCGGTGAGATGCGATGTCTGTAAAGTGTAGGAAACGTAATATTATCGTTTTTATACATTTTATTTTTTATATTTTTTTCCCCCGTGAGAGATGATCACGGCCGTTTTGTCCCGGGACCGTTTTACACGTATTATTGGAACCGTATTATAATAATACATCATCGCCATACATTATCATTATTATTATATTTAGCCATACTGTACAGACCGCAAACGTTCGTGCGGTCATACTACGGTATAAACCTGCAGGGTTATCGACGCGCGTTATTTTATAGTTGGGTATATTATAATATTTTTATAAGTCGAACGAGTATGATTGGTTTTGACGATGTTGCCAACAACAGAGACACGAAAGACCATAAACGTTTTTGGTTAGTATAGTTTATTCACAATAATATAAACACGATGATATTATAATGATTATACGTATTATATACCGTGGAATCGTATTTTTTTATTTCTATCCGTTTATTATAAATTATTGATTTAAATTTTATTTTTTTTATATACACATTTTGTCATGCTGACGAAGCCGGAAATTGTTGGATAATATTATCTTAAACGCCCGCAAATTAACAAGTCATAATATATTATTATTAACTGTACGATAGCAGTATGATTTTTTAAAACTATTTACCATATTTACCATATTTAATATACCTACGTACGCGTGTAGTGCCCATTTTTGGAACGTCAACGATATAAATGAAATATTATAATTAATAAAAAATGAACGAAAATCCTCGTCGAACACGAGTGAATATAATATAATTGATATTTAGAAGTTAAAACAATTATATTGTTTATATTGAAATACAATTTTTAACGATTATTCGTATCAATCGCGGCGTTATCCACCGGGTTGGTAATGTTACTATAAATCACAAGTATTTCGATTGTATTCCCTTACTATATATATATAATATATATACGTAATAAAAAAGAAAAATACTTTTGAAACAGTCTTACGGTTAATCAAATCATTGAGTATTTATCAATTAATATTAGAAATAAACTTCCGTAATTACCTAATTTCTTTATAATAAAACTACCTACATAGTATTAATTAATTAATTGAGCACTTCGGATGAAATATTTTTTTTTTTTTTTGTTGTGGGCATTCTGAGATAATAAAATAAAATCGCATTACCTACTGATTATAACATTTATTTTTTTTTTTTCGTTAAAAATTATAATAATAATAATACTTTATTTATTTATCTTATTTATTATAGGTAAACGCCCATGAGGGCTCTAGTACAGTAACAAATTCAAATATAAAATAACATGAAAAGAATAAAATACAGTAGAAGTATGGTTAAGTAAGATAATATAAAATAAAAAAATTCAAAATATATAGAGATAAACTTAGTGATGTACATCAAGTTAATGAAAACAAGAATTAAAATAATTTATAAATAAATAAATAAATAATAATAATAATAATAATAATAATAATATCAATTCACCTTGAACATAATGGATTTTACTCTTATATCAAAGAAATCACCGACATTTTTGGCCACTATATATTATAGGCGTGTGCGACCGAGCGAGTGTATAAGACAACACCTTACGTGGAAAAGTGGTTATTTTCATCGTAAACAACAAAATAATATAACTGTCAATTTATTCATATTTCTAAAGTAATAATATATTTTTTACACTCCCGATATTATTCGAGGAGAACGAAATTGAATTTATGACGTGATATTTTTACCTTCGTTGACGTCCACGACCTGTATGAATTTCCACCCAGGTTATAATAATAATAATATTATGTATGAAATATTATACCTAGTCGTTAACGTTATTTCGATGAACATGCATCGTAATGATAATAAGAAACCATTGGAAATCGAATGCATCGATTAGAAAATGATTAACATTCTGTATACTTGTATATTATAGTGATTATATATAATATATTATATTGATTATGTTTGGTGATTATAAGAACGGTTTGTGTTTTCAATTGAATATGTTAAAATCGCAATTGAAATTGAATATTAAAAATCTTATTTATGTAAAAATTATCGAACGAAACCAAATATATTAAATACATTTTCTGCGCAAGACATTCTGCCGATGGTATGATTAACACTATCATTCTTTCTCTCACACACACACACAATAAGTATTAAATTATATTATCTTCGATATTTCTATACGATGTCTCAAAAATTTATTCGACCGCAAAGTGCGATTATTTATAAAATTATTAATATTACAAATATTATAATATTTGAAACCGGACGTACGGACACGCGTGCTATGAATTATTGTATTCACTTAGTGCGCGTATAGTATGAATTGCACAGAAAAAAAAATAATCTAAAATGTCCACTAGAAACGACACCGCCAGAACTCTTTATTTCGTTAACCATAAATTTTTACTATTATATCTTTTAGAACAATAACACTCAGGTGGGAAGTGCAATAATATAAACCTGCCATAACCAAAATATAAAACCAAACCTTTGGTATAAACCGCGGTATATATATAACATAAATGTATATAAATATTATGATGTATAAATATTTACCGTGAATCCGACGGTGAATATCTCCTGGCAGCGTTTAACCTTTGAATTAAATTAGACCAAGGAGGGTAAGGGCTTGACGGGCAACTTTCCAAAATATCCGACTATATCCGATGACCTCCGCCCCGTCTAACCACAGCAAGAACCAAAATTGAATCACTTGAAAAACGAGCATCCACGATCCACCTCTTGTATCCAATTTATATCATTATTATTTCAATAATAATAATAATATGCTTCTTATCAGCGCCACAAGTACCCCAACACTATAAGACAACAATATAATTATTATTTAATTATATTATAATTTATTTAATATTATATTTATATATATACCTGGCACAAAAAGTAGTTTTCAATTATAATTCCAAAATACCTTTGCAATTTTCCTATTCCTTTTTTAAAATAGCACGATTTTGTTAATTATCTACACTCGAATGAAAGCCGAATGAATTCGTCCATTTCGTTTGATGGATATTATGACTCTCAACGTCTAGTTTATTAATTACATATGTTCGTATTGATTATAATACAATACTATATTGTTCGTGAGGGTAAAAAAATAATAACGATATTGTTTACGATTGATCGAATTAGTTCCCGACTATTTAAAACTGGGTTATTTATATTAATATAGGTAAATCAAATCAAATATTATAATATTGTATCGAAATATATAAATTTAAATGTATCTAGATGCATTAGTATTAACTATTTAGTCAATTCACTACGATGAATTATAAATCATGTGTATATTGTTCAAAAAACATGTCATCATACGCCCACTTTTTACTCATTTTTTCTTCGTAATATTGATTAACATATAAGAATAATTAAAAATATATTATGTTATACGATATTACAATTTAGTATTTTATTTTTTGGAATTATTGAATGTTACTGAACAGATAAAATTATCATCAAAATTGTTTTAGTTAAGTACTATACTTACGAATAAAGCATAAATAAACATAATAAATCTATAATATAGAAAGAAAAACAAACGTGATATCATGATCGAAAGAGTTATTAGTAATACTTCATAATAGATGACAATTTAAAACGTTTTAATTTAATTAAGAAAAATTATATTTTTAGACTAATCAAACGAATTCCATTTAATAATTAGTTTTAATAATTGTTATTACCAAAACAAGAATAATTGTGCATATATTATAATAATATATAATTATTATCAAAGTATAATATTATACATATAAGTATAACAAATAAAAAGATACACCTCTCAATCACAATATAAATTTTAATTAAGACAAAATGAAACTAACGAGAAACGATAACGGTCCTTTGAACATTGAAAACTAATGAAAATGTATATTGTAGTTAACACATTTTATACCTATAATAATTTATAATACTGAACAACAGTGTATAATAACAGCTACAAATTGAGAATAGTAATCGCGGTGAACTGTAATTATTAATTTTTATAATTATCTCGTATTGTTATAAATTAACAAAATTCAATTACATCATTATTTCACAATACAAAATATGAACATAGTAAATTTATTAATTATTATTGTTGAAAATACAATGATGCTTCAATAAATAATTTGAATAAACAATGTGTTGAATTGAAATTTGTTCATTTTATAACATTCAAAAGTATAAAAATAAATCAATTGGCATAGCTTGTCTATAAAATAAAATTATTTACTTTTATTATTACTGTTAAAGCTCTTTATATAGGAGTATTGAAGTGAAATTTAAATAGTCGATATTGCAGATGAATAAAAAAATCAGTTTAAATTATATGGTAGTAAAATTACAAAATATTTAAACAGGATTTCGTACAATTTAAGCTCAATATATTTTTTTATCCTCAAATCCATTTATTCATTCAAAACGGTTGATCCATTCGCATATAATATGTATTAAGTAAAAATGTAATGCAATAAAGAATGCAAATTTTAACATTTAATGAACGGTTCAGCTTTCTGAATAATAATATACAATATGTCGTCTAAAATAAAACTGTTGTTAAAATATACATTTATTATTTTACTCCGTGGTTTATAATAGGCATTTAAATTTTTATTTATTATACATTCTATTCGTTGATTATATAAGACTCTAGACAGAATAGGACATGTATAGTATGAATATATATATATATATATATATATATATTATATTATGGGGTTTTTGGGAAAGAGAGAACACCGATTATAACAAAGAAAACAACTATAGAGAAAGACGATATGTGTCCTTTTTTGAAGTTCTATACCATTTGAAATTTGAAGCCAATAATCCATATTATAACCTAAAACGTTATCACTAAATTCTCATACAATGAATATCGATGTCCTATCCTGTTTTCTATTATCTATTATTTTATTATTATAGGTATACATGATAATGTTATAAACTTATTTTACAAAAAATCTTATGCTGTAATGTTTGTATCATAAGTTTAGTCAAATTATTGATTTAGATAATTTAAAAACAATGTTTGTAAAACCAGTAAATTATAAAATAAAATGTATGTAATTTGAAACGCAACAAGTAGGTAGTTTGTTATATTAATATTTGCCAAAAATGCATTAATATAATAATTGTAAAAATACATTTACATTACTTGGGGTAGGATATCCTGAATTTGGTTGAGAAATATCTGTTTCAGTTTTATGCAATATATAAGCAATATTAAATTGTATCTTTGTACCAGTATTTTTGATAATAAAACTTTTACCAACACTAATGTATGTTTATATTAATAATTTTTTAATTGATCATATACGTATTTTTATTATTTATAATTATTAACCTAGTGCGGAATTTTGAAAAAAAATATGAGGTACGCACGCAGAGTCGTGCACTCGTGTAGTGTGACTATCATTAGAACATTATTTTATTAAAACAAACAACAGTGCATAGTAAATAAATTAAAATTAGGTTATGTAGTGTATAAGAAATAATAATATGGGATAAAAATACTTATTATTTTATATATAAAAAAAACCACCCACTTTTGTACGATCTTAATAATTTATTTGGTATATTATAATATATTTTTAAGAAATGCATATACATTCACTATCAACATGAATATTTATAAACGATCCCATCATTAAGAAAATAAAATAACTTTTGTATAATCATTTTGCATTTCCTGAAACGTTTCTTCGCCATAATTATTATGTATTTATGTTAGACGTTCGTGTAGATAAATATTTGTAAAATAAATAACGTTGTTTAGATAAGTTTTGAAATATTAGACAGTTATTATTGTACTGTTCGGATAAAATCTATCGCGAAATAATAATATTTTCTAGATATATAGTAAAAATGAATATATTATAATGTTATATGTTATTTTTTAAAACGTATACAACGCGACTCTTATCATTCTGTCCGTTTAGTTCGAAAAACTGTTTTCGCCACATGGTCGAAGATAAAAACTAGATCAAACACGATTATGTATTTATACGAGTTATTTTAGGCGAAAAGTTTATGAACTAATACTTATTTATATATTATATTTTATGAATTAGAATTTTATTCATAAGCGTAATAACTAATAGGAATATAATATATAAAATTATATATTATGTATATATGATTTTTTTTTTTTTTTTTTTTTTAGATTATTTTCCCAAAATAAAAAAAAAATGTCACTATATTAAACGATTTAAAACAAACCTGCAGAGACAATGATAAGTGTTTAACTTAAATATTATTATACGTAACGCGGTTTGCGGTAACCATAGGGCGGTTACCTGTATTATTGCAAAACGATGTGCACATATTATTATGACCTCGCGCGAAGTGATTTACGTGTAAATAATATTATAAAAATATGTATAATGAATATCATGAACCCCGCGGCTGTTATCGCCGCCATTGTCGAATTCGTCCGATTGTCCGACGCGTATATTATTATTATTATATTCGATATTTCCCACAGTCGTATTATTATTATTTTTTTTTCCATACCGTTCCCTGGGCTCGCATTATTTTTATTACGGTCGACGTGTAATAATAGAAAAAAAAAATAATAATAATAATCAGTAATATTATAAACTCAAAGCGAATGGTCACGGTTTTTATATTTTTTCGCGTCTCGAATCGCCGACACAAGGTATCGATCGCGATATGTCGCACCTATAATAATAATAATATTATTGTATGTGTTACTGTATTATAATAATATAATATATTGAATATTATGCGCGGAGACCGATTCGGTTCGGATCCGGCTGAGGGACAGGTGAAACGGCGTATAGAGAAAAATTTGGCGAATCGATTCATAATGGGTATAAGGTATAACAGAAATAACCGGACCATTGTGACGACCATCGGTCGCATATTATAACATGCATATCCGCCATATTATTATTATCATTATTATTATTATTATCATTATTATTATTATTATTATTATTATGATTATTATTATTGTCGTCGAGGACATCGTATATTCGTATTCGAGACCGGTGGCGATTCCAACAGGACCGTCGTTATTTATCGGCCGAACCGCGTTGTCAAAACATTGGCATTATTATGAGCGGTATCTCTCGCGCGAGTAAAAATGCCTCGAACAATGAATGCGCGGGGTAGAAATAAAATTCTCTAGAAAAATCTGGACAATCTTACGTATATAATAACATATACGTAGGAGATATAATAATATACGATTGTATACAGAGCGCAAGAATATAATAATATTAAGTGTGTATACCTACGTTATATTACGAAGAAGGGCGCGTTATAACTTATAATATTATCGTCTTTTAAAATATTTAGTTCGCGTGCTCAGCGGGAGTCGTCCGGCGGATACGCGCAATCGCCATTATATTATTAGTTATTACAACAGATAAATTCCATATTCTTCTTATTACATTATCGCTATTATATATAATATAATATAGTTTCGACTTGCTGCTGTTGTACACGTTACGTTATCAATTTATCATATTATATTATATTATAATCGGAATACCTACATGCTACATATTATGTTAATAATAAATTAATAACGAATATTACGTTTTTCGAGGCGCAAATCCAGAGTGACGCGAGGACCAATCTTATATACCTAATATGTAATGGCAGATTTGAATTTATCTCATATCGAGTTTACGCCAAATGAATTTTCTTAATTATTGTTATCTTCAAACATGTTTTTTTTAGGTAATTCTTTATTTCTTTCAGTTAAGAAGATGGTAAAATGAAAGAATTCGTCTAAAGAGTATAATAATATATAGATTTAGTTAGAAATTAAAAACGATTTTAGTAAATGTGCAGGTTTGTTTATTTTTTGCATAAATATAAATATTGTTTTTATTTTTCATAAAATCTCAAGTTCTTCAATAATTTTCCGAATTTTTTCAAACACGATTTAAATTATTCGTGACGGGCTTATGAGTAATAAAAAGAAAAAAAAAATATTATTCAACATAAAATAATGGGATGTGAAAAAGTTAAAATCGATTTTTAGTTTTTTCATTATTCGTATAATATTATTATATCGATCGTAACGTTGTAAGAATATTATTCATTCATATTGTAATGTTTCACATGCAATCTTAAACAGTAAGAGAATATCGGGAGGGTTTCGAAATCTAATTTTTTTCCGTGTGTCGCTGACAAACGATTTGAAACATTAATAATATCAAAATAAATAAAGCTAAACACTATAATATTATTAAGTCGAAATAAGTTTTCCTTTGGCCTATCATCAATTACGTCTCGCGGTGAACAGTTTCCATTTTTAGCACGATACACGCTTTCGTGTTAATATAATATATCGTGCAGTTATTGCGACAGTCAATGGTAAAGATATTATTTTCATTTTCATCCGTGTGAACGCGAAAAAATATCTCTTTACGAAATACACTTTACAACACTCGTGTTATTCATATATTATGTCAATATATTCTTCATTTTTTGTTTTGTTTTTTTTTTTTTTTAACATAACGAGTTTTTCGCATCCATTAATAAAGAAAACAAGGATAATATACAATTACGCAGCTTTTAAATTGGACAAAAAACACAATATAATGCTCGCTAATAGATTTTTAAATTGTTTTTTACGAATAATTTTAATATTATACGGTTTTCTTACTCGCCTACTCGTTGATTTTTCGTGCTATAAAATTTGTCGCGTACATAATATAAAAATTGCTATGAAATATATTTCTAACGTTTTATTAAAATTTCGAAATCACACTACATACTACACGTATTATTATAATTATAATATATAGTCATATAAATATATTATCGATATATTAATATTACATAAATACGTATAATTTTAATGATAATAATATAATATATACCTAGTGTAAAATGTAAAATTAATTTAACGTAATATTAAAAAAAAGAAATATCTTAAAAGAACTCGTTATTAATATTAAAACGATGACATTTATTTTTTGTTTTAATATTATGTTCAAAACACGCATAATAATAATAATATTGTGGTGAAAATCTGATTATAATAATATACACTCGTTTCACCGGCGTACGCCCCTACAATCATCGTTCGTATAATATTTTTTTTTTATGTTACATAATATATTTTGTTGTATATTTAAATTCATTTTAATTTTTGTTTTGTCTTTCAATCTTTTCCCACCCCGCATTGTTTTAGTTCAGAACTATTTTACCGTGTATAATATGGTCACGGCGCTATATGCACGTATAATATCATAAAATATGTTTAACCGATTATTGCCCAGACTGTATATTATAATATAAATATTATACACATATAACGTACGAGACTGACAAGATTAATTAACCGCGGCGTGTAACCGCATACGTGGTATCTGTTGTTAATCTGACCGGTTAGGAACGGACTCGCTCGTATTTTATATAATTTCGCGCAGAGCATCACATTACCATGGTACATAATACCAAATATCGTGTTGTGTATCTATCTACCCTTCGATAAACTACCCGGCACGTACACGTATTATATAACTATGTCTAGATAGCAGCAATACTTCCAGCCCGGTGCAGGCAATTAAGTTATCGAGTCGGGTGTAAATTTCATTTAAAACGCCCGCGCGCGCGCAGTAGTTAACGCCGCGTGTTACGATTATGAATATATTATGTCGTGTGAAAATTAGTTCGCTGGCCATTACGCGTATAATTACGTCGTTTTAACGTTATAACTTACAGCATATTACATTTACAAAATTTCTGTCGTATAATATATAATGTGATGCGAAAAAAAGAATATGGAAAACATAACAAATAGAGAGCATGATAACGGACGAGTTATACATTTTTAATTATTACAAAATATGTAAATTATCAATTTTTTGACTTTTGAAACGGACGATGCCGCGATGGCAACTATACGAAAAAAATATTATTTTACTTTCACTGACGTATACGAATTTACATTAAGTATTACAATGTTGTATATTTCGAATCTTCGTAATTTTAAACGATCTTGTATAAAAGATTTGATGTGATGTCTAATTCGACGATTTTCGACGTTCTCTCATATCATAAAGGTTAAATTACTAAGATTTTACACTATATCAAGGTCGACTTAATAATAATATTGAAATAATTATGGACGTTTCGCATTTTTGTTCCAAGCAATATCCAGCACAATAGAAAGCCCTGGGTTTGATAAAAAAAAAATGTTCAATGGGCGGAGCAGGGAACCTTCTTGACTTTCTTGAAGTCGTCTTCAATGACTGCCTTGAATCGTTCGGTTTATTTGATTCCTGGATCCTGGTCCCTTTTCTTCAGTCATTCTATGGATCGATCCATATAGTACCTGGTCATCCAGATCACCTTTTCACCTTCTTGAATTTTTACTAATCTTGTTTTTTTACGTACCTATATTATACGAATACATTATGATTGACATTAGGATAATTATATTTCAAATTGTAATCCACGACACGACACTATTATATTAAAAACAATAAATTATATCGTTACTTTTATACATATATTATTATTATTATTATTATTATTATTATTATTATTATTCACAGTTCAAAAAGTGCGGATTCTGGAGTTTATAAAAAAAAATTGAAGCGCCGCAAAACAGAAATAAGGCGAGATTCTTTAACGTGTATATATATAATATAGTAACACTCGCGTTTTTCGGAAAATAATAACGTGCCCGTATTATTATATTTGCTGGGAAAGAAACTATAGAAGATAAAATAATATTTTGCGAACGTATATATGATAATAATATATACCACGTACCTATATTATGCGGTAATATTATGCCAACTTCGTATACATAATATGCGCTCGTTCTCGTGTCGACGTCGGGAAAAATAATAATAATAATAATAATAATAATAACAATATTATTTTATAAGAAATTCGGGATTTTTCACGTTTTTCGTGTAGGTATATAATACTCGTATTATATCATACACATACCTACACGCCGCATAACGTCATTATTATCGTTATTGTATACGGCCGCGTAAAAATATGATTTATATAGTCGCGCGGTTATCGGAAAAACGCGATAAAAGAATGCGACTTTTGTTACCCAAAACTATAAATTATGTAATGTACCTACCCCGTCACTATACTCGTAGTTACCTCGCCTTTACCAAAATATATTATTATTATTATTATTATTATTATTATTATTATTATTATTTCGCTTTTGACTTTTTTCATATTGGATCGAGTGAAAATATTTAAAACGATCGTATCTTATTATCTTTGCACGGGTGTTCGACTATAATTTACTCATTCCAATACGGCGTACACTATTGTATATTATTATTATACATATTATAATATTATATTTCAGTCGTTGTTTTATACGTATTAGACACCGCGTTCTTCGATATACCAAAAACACTTTTCCGAAATTTAAACTTATACTCGTGCTATTCTTACGCGTGTACCTAATGTGTATCCCTCCTAGAGGACATATATTATAATATATGTGTGAATATAATTATATATTATAAAGGCATCGTATACGCTTTGTACTCCTTACTTCCCACTTGACTATTATATGCTTGTGTTTTGTGACTAAATAAAACCAGTCAAGGATTCACATTTTTCGTATAATATAATATGCCATACTATATAAAGTATTATATTGATCCTCGTCCTGTAATCGGGACTCGGATATTATTACTTTCATGCATCATGCGTGTATATTATTTTTTTCTAATATTTTACTATAATAATAACACAACAAGGCAAGTAAGAATCGTTTTCTTTGTATTTCTTTCCTTTTCCATTATTGTTTTTTAATATTCTTATCAACGCGCCTTGTTATTTTTCCATATAATATATAGGTAGGTATATGCGTGTTATTATTACCAACTATATACATTACACATGTATATATATATATATATATATATATATATATATATACGTATAAGGTATATTATACGGTATACACGTACAACAAGCGTTTCTTTAAACCCAAATACGTTATGATCAACAGAGCTCGCGTCAAAGATATTATCGATATTATAGTTCGTATTATAATAATATACCAATATGTATTATAGGTAACTATAATATGGTATACATCCACATGCGCGATATACAGACAATATTATTATGGATGACTGCTTCTTTTTGAAAAAGTGAAATTATATAAAATGAAATATATTGTTATTGTAATCGAAGTTCATTTTTATCGTTTATAAAATATATAACATCCAAGCAGAGTTTGTAAAGGAAACATTTTGATCACTCTGCGAAAGTTCAAATATGGTAATAATAATAATAACCTATATACTTGCAGAATAATATTTTATTATACTTTTAATGAAATTTCTCTTTCTACTTGTATGTATACCATTCATATAATATAATTAATGTATATCAGTTAGTTAATTACGTTTTAAAAAAATAAACTCATAGTTACGCACAAAGAATATGATGTCTCCATATTATAACGTTAATGATTTACCGGTTATCTATTATCAAGGTACGATATAATAGGGCATAGTTATTATTTAAATTTGCATCAATGTCGTGCGTATATTAATATATTATTATAATAAATACACAATACATATACTCTACTCGAGCAGATGAATTCATCGAATACAATATAAATACGATATACAAAGTGTAACTTGAAAAACACGTGTAAACATAATTTTTCTTCCAATTTAATTTCAGGGAAAAAATTAATTCTTTTACGATTATGCAAAAATTATATTTTTAATTAATATTATCTATGTTAGGTTGATAGTAACACGAATATTACACGACTAAATAAAAAATTAATTTATCTCAGTTGGTTTTTGGTTTGCATACTTAACAATATTTTAACTTTATTGTGCTAAACGAAACGACGGTTTTTTAAAAAAAAAATTATATATAAAATTGATATTTTGAGAATTTTTAAATATTTTGTAATCGGTGAACGTATATAAAGTATTTCGTTTGCAAAGAATAAAATGGTTCATTTAAATCGTCGAAACATTTACACATTACACACATATTATTTACCTACGAGTAGTATACATGTGTTGTTTACTGTCGATCGGTGTTTACTATTTTACGATATAACCCGATGTGGGTATGTAGAAATAATAAATAAACGGTAACTGGTAAGTATAAAAACAGCTGTATTCCTTTTTAAGTTTTTTTTTTTTTTTATAATAGTCTTATCAATCACGCAATTCTATGTGATATTGGGATGTATGAGTAAATATAAATTTGGGTTAGAATTTTAGCAATATTAATATTACTAATTGAAAATATAATATACATAATATTTTTTGAAATTATTTTAATACATACAAATTACATTAATTATAATGTGCGTAAAGCATAGTAATTAATATTTTGTCAAAATTAAATTAAATTGACCCAAAAGGGTATATAGTTAAGTAAAATACAATTTTATTTCTCAAAAAATATTACTCGAAAAAAAGGCCAAGAAGGAAATTTATGCCATATAATATATTATGTATCCCGTAATTACCGCGCTAGCATAAAGATGTGACTTGTGACTTTAAACGTTTTATATAATATTATAAATAATTATATTATTTATATTAATTGACTATTATTATATAAATATTTAAATTCATAATATCATTTTTTTTATATATAATAACTCTAGATAAATACTCATTGGCTGTTTGTTTTAAACAATAATTATATATATTATCAAAATTATGCGTATAATATTATTATGACGTAAAAAAAAAAATAAAACAAAATTACAGATGCCTATATCAAAATTTCACTGTACTTAATAAAATTTTGAAATTTATCAACCTATAAACCTATAACCTTTTTTCCTAAGACTTTAATATTAATACCTTCGAAGTGCAAAATCGGAATATAGGTAGGAAAATTATACGTACCTATAATATAATATGCTTTTGCTGTCGCTTATATATTATTATAAATTTATAACACAATAATAATATTATATAGTCGATATATTTTTTTACATATTTTTTCGATACAGCAAAATGATACCATCGCAGAATAGAGACTGAAGATGACGCCTACGATTAACGTCTATCAACGGCAAGTCACGCACGTTCCGCATGTTTTTATTTCAGCCGCGTAAACGTTTTTCACGGCTCTATGGGCCGACCTATACGGAGTGCGATCGACGTGACAAATCGCGTTCTATTTAAAACCCATATTAAATACCGACATGCATTTTGCATAATATGCGGCGGCTGGTGCTCGTATCCGTCAAAAACTTTGTAAATTTATGTAATTTTTCGAACACTAAAATCGATACCGACAAAAGTGTAAAAGTGCAAGTGTAAATATAATATCCTGTCGTTTATAACCCAGAAACGTTATAATAATTAAGCATATATAATTTTTTTTTTTTTAGAAAAAAGTTCATATTACACTATTCTATAATAATATGTACGGAAAAATTATTATAAATTATATTATTTTTATTACCTATCTATTCAAATATTGATCATTTGACGATCGGTATAGTAGCAGCGGTATTGCGTCCTGTAGGGATGTCTTAATATTTTATTCTAAAAACGTTTCTTTTTTTTCCTCGAAAATAATAAAATATACGCAGATTTCCACGATTTTATAAAAAAAAGAAAGTAATAAAAGATATAATAATAAATAATAAATGATTTTTATTTTTATCTCGTATATCTAATAAGACACGCACGCGTTACGTAGGTACTGGAAATTATTTTTTTTGATTTGATCGTTTCGCGAAATTTCGCCCGTTCATTAATTACAATAATGACGTTGAAGAATAAAACGTTTGTGGGTGAAAAAAATAATAAAAACCGATTTTCGACTAGTGGTATCGTAATAATATTATTACCCATGATCAATTTTTTGTTAGGTATCCAAAATTTTTCGCGTGGTCTATGCCACAGCATCCGTCCATTGAATTTTTCTTTATCAGGTTTGCGCTGGATTCGATGCTGTTCGTTCCACCGTTTGTGCTATATAGTTTATAGTTTTCGCCTAACGATTTCGCTCACTTACTCGAGAGATGCATCTCATCACTTTTCGTGAAGATAAGGCTATATGCCCCTAGGGATTGAAAAATAACAACCTATTTCTTGTTTGTATAATCCTAAAACTAGTGGGGATAGTCAGGAGTTTTGTACAAACTAAAACCACACTTTGCGAGACGGCGACATACATATCATATTAATAATGAAGTATATTTGTCATAACTTAAAAGGGACATAGCACAAACAGCGGGCACATACCAAGCATAATCGAAAGCTCTGATGATAAACAAATTTTCAATAGCTGGTCCCGGAGACATAGAACTTATTTAGTGTGTGTAATAATAATAATAATAATAATAATAATAATAATAATAATAATAATA
>JAIUCT010000022.1:8321750-8336282 GCA_021307375.1 Tetraneura akinire | reverse complement strand
TACATACTGCATACATACTGCATACATACTGCATACATACTGCATACCTACTGCATATTATCTACTTCATTAATAAATTCACTCTAACAAGACATAAAACTAGTAGTAGAATTGATGATATTCCTACAACGTTTGATTATCATCATCGTTGTCATCACTATCATCTTCTTCATCTACATCTTCTTTTTCTTTTTAATCTTCTTCTTCGGCTTCAATGAAGGTAATTCTTTATTTGGAAATAAACGTTTTACTTTTATACATATACATTTTTTAGCAAAATAAGAATTTTTTTCACCACATTTTTTCATGACCTTAATCATAAACTTCACACATTCATAGCAGACTTCTTCTCCATCTACTTTTACATATTTCCCTTTTCTTTCTTCTTCATTTTTAATTCTATTTAGTATTTCATGTTGGCTTTCTGTTATTGGACATTGAAATAAACGGTAAATTTTCACAGATTTGCCATCAAAATAATAATTACCGTGTTCTTCCTTTTCATCATGGATATGTCCTTCTAGAAGAAGTACTCCTTCTTCTTCTCTTGTTATGTCAAACGAGGGGTCTTCTTCACTTTTTCTTTCATTTGATCCCTCCATTGTTTTTCTTCTTTTCCCATTATGGCTCTCTTTGGTGTCACTTGAAGAGGAAGATTCTTCCATCAATCACTCCAGTTGATCGTAAAACTTGCAATTTCTTCTTCTATATCTTGCCCTAAATAGTATGTAGCTCGCGACTTGGGATTTCATAATATGCTACTATAACTATGGTCTCATATATATAGTGAAGACATTCCTTCCTCGGGAAGCTAAAGTCTTTTGTCTTTGTAAGCAAACCACTCAAGTTATGATTTGTATATATTATATGCGTGCTTTAATAAATTATGTTAATTCACTTTAGTTAGATAAAGGACCTTTTAGTTCAGCCATTCAGCGGTACACAAAGTGTGCACCGCGGCGTCATTATTGAGGGCCCACGTCGCTAATTGTTAGGTAGTAAATTACCTAAGATAAAATAACGATTAAGAATTAAGATTATGCCGATTATGATATAAAGCTAGTTTCACATGGACACACCACACGCGTTTATTATTTGCGCGTAATTAGATAAACGGATATCTTATACAGTATACACCATTCACATATCACATGGAATACGGTAACGCGCGCCGATCGCCATGAAACAATTATGAAAATACTACATTACCACGGCCCACATAATGTTTCGATAGTTTTTTTGCCATTTTTTAGTCGTTTTTTTTACCGCTTAGGGTCAATTTTAAAAAAATTTGAAAAATGACTTAAATAAAGTACCAACTACCTCCACTTTTCAACTGGAAACACATGCTATTCTTGAAAATTAGAAAATTATTTCGGGTAGTAAAGTGTATTCAGAATGAAAAAAAAAACAAAAAAACAAAATCACACATCATTGTAATACTAATACATTCTTCGCTAAGTTCAGAATCTAAAAAATAAACAAGAATTTATTTTTATATACTTAAGAATCAATAATATTATTTTGTTTAGTAGCCTATATGCAATATGTGATATGGTATGTCGTTGTATTTGTAGTCGTCGTTGAACACAATTGTAGATTGTGTTGAGCAAGCAACCAGCTACGTAATCCGCAAACACAGAGTGTGTAGTGCGGATAGTATCCCAGATTGTGCCTATTTATTCTACTTTACTTTTACGTAACATAGTTACGAACGTTCCATTTGACACGACATATTTCTTATCGAGTTGCTCATCGTCTAAACTCTATTACTTTGGCGATGGCGTCATATTATAATGTTAAAATCATAAGTATAAAAAGAACCAGCTATAGTTGGCATAAGCTTGACAAATTTCCTATATTATATACCAGGGGTCGCCACAACAAGACTCGCGAGCCACATGCGGCTCTTAAATCTTAAATATAGGATTAAAATTAATATATATAAAATTCTGTTAGAATCGTTAAATAGTGGTTTATTGCTGCCGGTTTCGTTATCATTACAGTAGTTATTAGTTATAGATTAGAACAGAGGCTGTAATTTTATGTAAAGCCAAAAATTGACGTGTGTTTCGAAAAAATAAATGATCATTCATTTGATTTAAAATGAAAAATGTATCTTCATTTTATAAACATCGCTTACAATTTAGATTTTCAGATTACAGATTTAGCTTTATACATTTTCGGCTGCCAAAGTTAAGGTTAGTGGCCACCACTGCTATATATTAATAATTATTACAACTATTTTAATTATTACTCGATGTCATACACGTTATATAGGAAACCATTAATGATCGTTATTGTATTTTTTCCTTGATATTATATTTTTATTTTTCATCAATTTTCTATATATTATTATTATTATTATTATTATTATTATTATTATTATTATTATTATTTCTCTGCAGTCCATACAGACATACAGGGAATAAACAAATTTTTCGAGGGGAACTAGTGAGCGTCGTTCGAATCCAAATGACTTCCTGAGAACATCCACCCTAAGTTCTGCAAAAAGCTATCAAATTGACTCATCCGGATAGGTTTTAATGTTGTTCTACATGATTCATGATGATAGTGTCAGTGTAGAATGTAATGTGGACGCGAAAGGAAACATTAGGGTAATCGGACATATCGTACGCGTATGGCGGAAGACGAGTTCATGAAAATATCGACGTTAAAACGTTATTTTAAATGTATATATAGTTGGTAATATGTATATTATTAAATTAAATATATTATTATTATATTGTAATATGTATGGTTATACCTTATAATGTATATCAAAGACTAAATCTTTTGTATCCGTTTAAATGAATAAGTAATAACAGTCAATAAATAACAATTGGTTTTATGGAATGAACAATATTAGTATAGGTACCTGACATTAAAATAATAAATAAATAAATATATATTAAAATATATATTTTATGTATATATATAGTATTATTATTATATACGTCTTGTACTATAGACGTATAATAATATATGATTTATTAATTTAAAAAACCTGTTTGATTTTTGTGATTTTATAATATTTCGTAACGATTTAAATTGTGTAAAAGTTTACGGATATAATAATATAATATTGATACAATAATAATATTAGACATTATGTTACACATTGGTATTATAATAGTTATAAATACAACATAAATTTTATTTTATACGGTTGATAATTAACGTGATATCACAAAATGTGCTTAATATTAACTATTTAACATATTATATTACATTTTTTATGGAATTGGTAATAAATATATTTTAGACATCAATAAATAGGTACCTACCTAAAGTATTTGTTATATTCGACCATTATTTTTTTTTCATTACAAATTAAACTATGTTTTATAAGTAGAATTTATTACCAATTTACTATGTTTAGAGATTATAAAATTATTTTTCACAATAGAAGAAAAAAAACAAAAATAGGTAAATAATTTTATAATTTAATTACAGTATATTATAATAAATTTTGTTGTAAACTCGAATTCAACTATGTTAAATACAATACATTTAAATACATTATAGCAAATAAAAGATAATTAAAATAATCAATGAGTTTATGTTTTCTGTTTATTATGTTTTTCAGTATAAAAATATTTAAATGTTTTTTTTTCTACTATATTAAACATCCCCCTCAATTGTCGAGTGAAAATTATTATTATTACCTCTTAGAGAGAAAAACCTATGTTTCTACTCTTTGAATTTGTTTTTTTCATTTATTTATTTATTTTTATTTTTTTTTTTTATCATAATCCTGGTTAAATATAATCTGGGATAAAAGCCATTTAAATTCGCCATTCCACGGTCTTCCAAAACAAATTAAAAAGTTCCACGAGCAAAACTTGGAACTCCAGTCACTTCGCCACGAGAATCGGCGGGAGTTTCCCCCAATTTATTTCCCGAATATTTGGAAAGCGAATACGAAACGATTCGGTCATATTAATGTTATCGTTTAATTGCAAATTATTATAATTTTTATTAGAACGACAAAATGATTATGAAAACTTTTGAAAACGATTTTAACTAAAGTTTGAAATAATTTTTGTTATTTCCTTCGAATACTATCAACAGTTGAAAATGTTCGATAATAAATAGCACAACTTGGTTGAACATTTATTAATTAATTTTTAATTAAACGTTTAATTATTATTTTAGCTGTTCTATTTGATTTACATTGTATGTAGAACAATTATTCTTTTTTTTTTTTTTTTTTGTCACTATGCGAATTTGTATACAAACAAATTCACTCAATGTAAATTATTTGTGTACAATGTAATACACACGTATAGGCATAATTTTAGTATATTAATAACAATGTGTTCATGTTCATTATTTAAATTGATATTTTATTCAATTATTGTTATTATTGTTATCTGAATTTTAATTGAATTTTTTTCAAATTTTCATCGCTTATATTATACTTATATCAATATAAAATTTATACATTGAAAAATTAATAATATTAAATGATAGAAAGCATCATCACATTAAAGTAATTGGGTATATCGTATATAATATCGAAATTATTCTTAGCTCTTTAAATGAAAATTAGTGTAATGAAAAAAAAAATGGTTTACTCGCCGAGTAAAGTGCTATAATCTCGCCATTGCATATTCAATTAAAATTAGAAGTTATACATGTTTTATTCGTTCTAAGAATCCAAAAGAAAATTAATGAAATTGAACGGTATGGAACCTAAGTTTTTCAATTATAATACATTAATAAAATTTATTCCAAATGAATTAAGTGTTGTTATTCTTTTAAAATGCATACTGACTCAATATAATATACCTATACATTATGGGGTTTAAATTCTTGATTTTATTATTTAAAGAAAATTATGTTTAAGTTATATTATATTATATTACCAAATTATTATTGTTTTTAATTGCATTAATTATTCAATATAAATGATTGTTCTTTAAACTATATAATATACAGAACGTTATTATAATATTTATTGGAACATAATATAATACTTAAAATATATCTTATTCTATATGTTGCGAGTAATATTTTTCTAAGTTTCAAATGCTGTCATCTGAATACTGTTTTCTTTTTTTTTTTCTTTATTGAGTATTTTTTCATTTACATCTACAACACCATTATTCACGTCCGGTTCCTGAAACACACGCTTAGCATTCCAGAGTCTTTTTTTTTTTATTTCCCACATTCATCGGTTTAGCTACTTCAATGTTTTGTAAACCATGCGGATCCCCGTATGATAATATATATTTAACTGAACATTATTTTGAACTGAAAATTGAAACTCATTTTAATTTTGAACTGACATGTTCATTTTGATTTATTATATTTGTAATTAATTTTACGTAGTATGTGATGGTAACGAAAAACTTATTGTATAAATCGTATTCTTTTTCATTTTTTATATTTGACTTTTTCTTTTCTAAAATTTATGATTGTACAATAATAATTTTTGATATGAAATAATGTCTGAATACATCATTATGTGAGGATTTTGGTAAAGAATTTCGTTTAGTAAGTTCTTTATATTTATGTCATTTTTCGAATTTTTCAGTAGTTTTCTTAAGGGATAAGATTAAACACCAAAAAAATACGAATTTAAAAAATTACAATTAAGTGGTTTTTTTTTCAAGTACACACATATAAGACCAAAATTCACGAACCAGCAGAAAAAAATAATCAAGATTATATTATTATTATAATTATTATTGTTTAAGTATTTTCTTATCCGAGCACTACAATGGGAAAGGGACAACGTAAGAATCTTCAATAGCAATAATATATTATGCAAATTTTCATTTTCAATATGTTATACTGAAGATTTAGAATAAGTTTTATTCGAGTTGAATAAATTGCAAGATATAAAATAACTTAAATATTGGTAAAAATAATTTGATTCTTTTCAGAATAATAATGTTGTTTTTAAATTCGATGATTAATCATTGCTTTGAAGTCTTTATTAAAATACAAAAACAATATTACACATCACTTTCATCTTTCCATCACCACTATGATCGTGAGTAGAAAAATAATATTCATAAAAAAAAGGGATGAAGAATTTTCTCCAAAATTTTCTCCAAGTAAACGGTCAGTTTTTTAATTTTAATATCAATATGAAATATAATTTTTATTTTATTTTTGATATTTGTAAAATGTAATATTAAAGTAGGTAACTGTCATTTTTATGATAGAAAAAAGAAAAAACAGAAGGTAAAAATATTAAAATAAAACCTAATTTCGAAATTACACTTATTGAAATGAAAAAAGTATGATTTTATTCTATAATATTCCTTTTATTAAAATATTAAATTAAATTTCACAACAAAACCATTAAATATTTTCTTTGTACATTTTTTAATATTAATTTCAACTTAATATACTCGTACTATCAAAATTAAAAGTATAATACAAAATGTTTGTTTTTATTTTAGTAATAAAATATCAGATAACTTAGCCGTATTACTAATTTATACTAAAATTTATTTTATAATTTTTGAATTTAAATTAAATTTTGTTTAACCTTAATTTTTATTACAATTGTTTAACTACTTTTTTCATAGTTGATTAAAGTATAAGAAAATTAAAGATCAAAATCGTATTATTTTATTTGCATGCGCATTTGGTTTATATTATTTATTAGTCATTATTATTTCTCATTTTAAAAACAAATGACTATTATTATTTATTTTAATTAAAAAGAATTATTTATAGTTTTATTATAATATAATATAATAAAGTTTTAAAATAATTTGTAAGAATTTCTGAATAATCCGTAGAGAATGATATTTTTGAAATATCATAATAATTTTTGTAAAACTCACGATATTGATTATTAAAATAATGACAACTAGTAAAAGTAATTTAAATTGATAATAATATGCGTATTGATGGCAATGAAAGAATATAAAATATTATCTTTGAAAGCTAAATCACATTATTGAAAAATGAAAAATGTTAGAAATTCCAGGAATTTGTAATATTTAAAAATTTTATTCTTAGCTTTATAATAAAAATTCTTAGTGAAATTGACGAAAATTAATTTAGCGACTTAACAAAAATTTATAATTTCTAGATATACACAAAACACAATACACATACACTTAAGCGGTTATACTAAAATAATGTTTTATAACATTGTGTATTTATAAAATGTGACATTAAAAAGCTCTTCGTTGATTTTAATCAAAAAGATCTTTTAAATAACATTACTGTTCCTGATATAGTCTCCAAATACTTTGAATGGGTCTCCCCAGGGAATGAAATATAGAATACCCCGTTCAAAATGTGTATTCATCCCCAAGTCACAATGGGCGATTTTCTAATTACGTAAAATTGAATTAAAATTACCTTTTCTACGTCGAAATCAACAGAACGAAATAAGTGCATTATTCAATTTTTGTTCGTAGAACTTCACTCATTGTAAGCCAATCCACTTCATAATAATTAGCAGTCTCTTTTTTATTATACGCGAATTAAATAATTAATTAAAAAACGACCCTTTACTTGTTAAATAGATTTCCAATGAATAATTATACTCTTCTTTAATTATTAAAAATAATCACCGGATAATATATATATATTTATTTACCTATTGAGTGTAGAATAAAATTGTACGAAAAAAATATGTTCTTATTGTTCAAGTAATACATTCAAATTTTTAAATAAATATAAATAATTACACTGAGGTGTATAAGACGATGTAGAATTTTATTACTAATTAGAAGCTATTAATAATATTCTTAAATCATATAGAAAATAAAAAATCTATTTTATGTCTATTTTCGTGGTATAAAATTACAAAATAATACAATATTAAATAAATACATTTTACATTACTCGTATTTAACGGATTTAAATGTTATTAATTAACGTGGTATTATTTTGATTTAATTATAGTATGCAAAACTGTTTTTTTTTTTTCAGAAAAAATAATAATACATTTTTACTTTCTTTAATTTATCAGTATAAATAATAGTAAGTTTTTTTTAAAAAAAAAAAAAATTATATAATATATACGATTTTATATTTAAATGATTTTAATTTAATGTCATTAATGAATTATTTATGTCACAACAATTTTCGAACATAAATTAAATTTATTAAATTAACTATTATACTCGTACTTATTCACTTCACTTTTAAGACGTGCATACTTACTTTATTTAAAAATATTGAGACAATCAGTATACAAAATTAAGTATTAAAATAAAGGACGATGCATTTAAATGAAGAAATATTGAAGAATATTATTTTTAACATATAGGTAAGTAAGTTGTAATATTTATAGTTTTGAATAACATTATTAAAATACTAGATTATTAAAAAATTTTAAAGTGTATAATTTAATAATATTATTAGTATACTTAATCATTTTATTATATTATAAAATTGAATATTAATATATAAATTATATATTATATTATATAAAAATAAGAAAAATGAAACAATAAACTTATTAAAGAATAAAACTTAGAAACAGATGTTTGGTTTAAAATTAATTTTAGTTCGTAAGTTTTTGATCATTAGCATATAAACTAGCTTTATTAGAATTGAAACATTTGTTTAATTAAAATGTGAATATTGTTGTAAATTTTATTTCTAACTGAAAACTTTCTTGTGAAAAGCACAAGGAATCATAATATAATATAATTTTCATAGTTATGAAAATTTTAATTTTTTGTGAATATATATATATATATATTTTTTTTTTTTTTATAAATTTTTTTATAACTGACGTTGACTATGAGCTCATAATAACGTCACAAACTACCTATACTTAAGTATATAATAGGTAGGTATGTGTAGCATATTAATCAATTCCGTTTTAATGACTGACTTATAATGAAAAAATATATAGTTACAGCAACTATTTAAATGGTTAACCCAACAATAAATTAAGGTATTTTTAGGTATACAGACTACCTTTTAATATAGTCAGGAATACTGAATGTATATGGTTGAAATAATAATTATGTTGGAACAGCTATGTAATATAGTTAAAATCCAATAAAAATAAATATATATCTAATAACATTATGCTATATGATTATGCAAACAAAATTATTAGGTTAAAAGTATTATTCTACACACATTTGTATAGTAAAATTAACTAAATAAATTTATTTGTTCCAGTAACAATATTATGTTATGATTATTCCAACCAAATTTTAAGATTAAAAATATTATTTTACACTACTTTGCATAGTTTAGTCAACTATGTAAAATAGTTCCATCAACAATATTATGTTGTAATATTATTCCAACCGAATTATTAAATTTAAAATATCCTTTTACTACGTTGCTTAGTATAGTCAACTATATTAAATAATTCTAGCAACAAAATGTTGTTATAATTTTAACCTAATTATTAAATTAAAATGTCATTAAAGTTTTTACTCGTATTATAAAATTGATGAAAAAATAAATAAATTTTTAATGCTTAGTTATTTCAATAATTCATATATTATTATAATTACTCGTATTTCAGCATTTATTAGTAGAATATTTAATTTAATATAAATTTTAAAAGATTATTAAATTGTAGTTCATTCTGTATAATTTAATATTATACACACAATTATTGATAAATCGATATACATATTTGCACTTCTTAACAAAGCAAACCCTATCTTAGTGTTGCACCCGCATTGAGCTCAGATCCAAAGCGACGACATCGCGATCAACTCACAAGTTCAACGGAGGGAGGGAGCTAAATACGCAGGCGAACACCATTCGATAGCACCGTTCTCACGGCGAATAGCAAATCCTCCTCTATCCTCGTCCTTACCACCTATCGTTGGATTGGTCTTTCTTCTAATTCTCCTTGACCGACACGGTTAAACTTTTATGCGCAGAGATGGGCTGGGCTAACCCACATAGATGTGTGACGGTTGTTAACTGGGAATGCTCTACAGGGATAATTAATACTGTAATTCTATAATGACCCCAGAACATTCCATGTCCGAGTAAATTATATACATGGTTAGTTGTAAGATATAAATAAATTACCTATTGTAAAATACGAGCTGATATTGTAAACAAAGTATTTGCTATTATTTCAAGAATCGTTAAGGTCGATGTCCCCATCACTACTAGTTGAAATTTTTTTTTATCAAAACTAGTGCATTTAATCGTGCTAGGTTTGTGCTGATCCGTTCGTGCTATGTCTCTTTCTAAGTTATGACAAAAAAACTTCATTCTTAATATTATATGTAAGAACGCCGTCTCGTGAAACGAAGTTTTAGGTTATACAAAACTCTTGATTATTCACACCAGGGTTAAATAAACAGGTATTAAGTTGTTATTTTTTAGTCCCTTGGGGCTGGGGCGTACTCCTATCCTAACGAAAAGTACTGCGGAGGACGCTCGAGTAGGTAAGTGAGCAGAGTAGGTAGACAAATTACACTTGAAAATTATAAATCACAGCATAAATGGTGGGACGGACGGCAAAAACCTAGCATAATCGAACCCCTGGGTTTGATAAAAAATTTCAATGATGGTTGCTGCTGAGGACCCATGTCCATACCAGAATCGGAAAGTCCACTAGACGCACCGTATCAATATTCTACACAACAAAAATTGAATTAGGCACAACCTTATATTAATTATAAGTTATAATTATTAATTTTATTAAAATTATTATTATCATTCATATTATTACTCTCTCGGTTATTTATTTATAGTATATTTGTTCGTAGTTCGAACCATTGAATATAATATTATTGATGTATGATCACGTAAATTTTATAAATTTTATTCCCATGTGAAATTTAATATCATATTTTAAATGATAACGCGAACCTAGCTTATATAGGTATTATTATTTATTATAATACGAGATCGTGCATAAAACGAATAGGTACTTATTATTATTCTTTCGTCATTTCGTTATGTTCACATATAATTTCGTAGGTATATTATATTTCAGCGCATGAGTTGTTTACTCGTATACTAAATATTGGTATAGGCTTTAAAATATTTTTTCATTCGTT
Organism: Tetraneura akinire; assembly: GCA_021307375.1. Lineage (NCBI taxonomy): Eukaryota > Metazoa > Arthropoda > Insecta > Hemiptera > Aphididae > Tetraneura > Tetraneura akinire. The sequence goes on along the minus strand of JAIUCT010000022.1, from coordinate 8,325,303 downwards.
CGAAGCTTACAAATTTTTCGTGCTAAATCATTATTTTTTTTTCAACTTTCGCACAAACTCTGGCTGCGTGTCATGGTGACACGTAATATTTTGATCTTTTCGGTCCAGTTGGAATAGGGTCCATTTATCATTTCGTTTTTGTGTCAACTGAACAAATGAGTAATAGATCGACTATTATGAGGTCACAGTGACACGATTTCCTAAAACTAACTGAAAAATACGTAACTCGAAACGTTACAAATTACTTTAAAAAAAAAAAATAATAATAATAAAAAAATAAAAAATTTTGATTGAATAATTATGATGTATGATATTATTATAACATGTATAATTTTATGCATTATTAGTTCGTATAATCGATTTTTATTAATATATTTTATTTCCTAAAAATAAGATTATATAAATAAGTTTTTGTTAAAAAAAAATGTAAAGACATTTGTTTGGGCGTAGGAAAATTAAGTGTGCTTGTCAATTGTTAAATTATTTTATTGAAAATTTAAATATTATTATATTAATATATTATAATATTAAAATTATTTTATTGTTTATTGGACTCATTTTACGTAGGTTGCCAAGACTTATTATCTGACTGATATTATACAATATCTGTTTAAGGTTATATTATATATTAATAATAAACAGCTAGTAAACAATTCATAAAGTCTATATATTATTTTCTAATTTAAAATATTGTGCATAGTGTATTTAATGGAAATCGCCTACATTATATGCGTTAACTACTACTTAATAGTATTATGAAATAGCTATTAAAACGTATAATAATAATAATAATAATAATTATAATAATATTTTAGGTTGAACCTGGTTACCGCGTTATTAGGCTATTATCCCGGTATAATGTGAATATTCGGTTACACTGACTGATCAGTAAATGACTCGCCTCGCCATGAATCGAAACGACTATTGTTAGTTACGTTATAATGCGTGTAAAAAATACGTAAATAAATAAAAAAAAAAAAAACAGAATAATATAATTTTGATAGAAAAAAAAAATCATTATGAAACGTTATGAAACGCATTTGAATGTGTGACGAATGTGAATTCGAATAGTATAGTTAAAATTAAAAACCACCCTTATGAATTTGTTAAAGAACTACAATAGACGTAAATATAAAGTAATAATTATTAACAGAAAACATTCAATTTTCGCATCATTTTATGTCCGTTGACCTATAAAAATTTTTCAAAATAAGAGTGATTCGTCTACAGTTATGACTTATGACGATAATAACCCGTCAGTGTACGATATTAATGTAGGTACGTCATAATAACACAAGGCGACCGTGTTCATTGTTTTATAACCATCAACAATATTATTTATCGCGATAGCAGAGTACGTCGACCAAGACGGCGGCGGACCGATCATCCGACTGACGATAATAATAATAATATTGTCATAATAATTATTATTGTTGTTGACAAGTTTCTAGTGGACAACAATCGATGGCAGATATTATAATATACTCGTGTACATTAACATATTTTAATAATATTGTTATGTATAGGTACGCTTACAATACGATATAAAAAATATTGCAAATATTACTCGAATTATTTCTGGTTTATGATAATATTATCATTATTTAATATTTTTTATTTATTATTTATATAAAATATACCTATAACTTTCAAATAATTGTTTAAGATCATCGTCTCACTGTCGACATCGATTATAATAAATACTTAATATATTAAACCGATTAAAATTTCGTTGAAACAGAAAATGTTGATTATCTTTAGATTTTGAGCAAGTTCTTTTTTTTTTTTTTTTTAACAATTTTTTGACAATTAGAATTCATACCTATTAATAATCGTACGTTAAAAATAAATTAAATTTATAAACGGGGTAACGAAATACAAAGAAATACTTTAATTTCCAACCACGAATTTAATTTATTTGTATATTATTTTTCTATCAACAAATGTATATCATAATGTCAAATAAACTTCGATAAGAAAATATTTGTTATTTAATAAAATCACGTTTAGTAAAATCATAAAAACAATTCGAAAGAAATATAATATAATAATGTGCCGTATTGCTCTAACTCTCCAGTTTCCAGTGGCACTTATACGTCTCATACTCTAGTTGAATTCGGACGATTTAAGCTCTGGAGAGTTTATTTACCGAAACATCTCTTTGATAACGACACACCGAAGGACTTACAAGGGTTTTATATATTTTTATTATTATTTAAATACGCACGATTTTTTTTTCCATAAAGATAAGTAAATGTAAAACCACGTAAATATTATATCGTAAAATAAATAAATAAAAAAAAAAAACAAAATATAGTCCACAAAATGTTGATAAATTATAGTAAAAACACGCGTTTAAATAACATATACCTGTACACAACTTGTTTTCTTAGTATCGCATAATATGTATTATTTATAATACATATCATTATGATATAATTTTATATCACGGGTTAATAGTTATAAATATTTTTAGACATACTTTTTTACATATCTATCATAATAGTTAAAAGGAAAATTTCAATAATTTTATTTTTTTATTTTAATTTCAATTAATTATTATTATATTATAAAAAAAATATACGTTTCAATTTTGTATAGGTATACACTTTTTTTTAAAAAAAAAAATTTATAATCTTTGTGCATAATATTATAATATTCTTAAACGGGGAGCATCATATTATTTCATATTATTATAATATGAAAATATAATTTTAAATAGGTACTTATATAAAAATATTATATAACTAGATGATAGTTATTTAAAATCAACGAGTCAATTTTAATTAAAACTTATAATATCAATATACTATACAATATTATTATGTCCGCTGAAAACAATATTCTATATTATAATATACTCGTGATTTACATGTATATTTTTTATCAAACGGTATACGTTAATCGATATTCAACTGAAATTTGTCTCTTGTGCATCAAACGGATATTTTGTAATATAGTAAATTATAAATTCTAATTAAAGAGACCGGATTTGTTGATAAAATTTGCATAAATTTTTTTCGGATCAACTCCAACAGTACATATCATTATATAATTAATAATACCTACAAAAAATGTAGTCTAATATTGAATATTATTAGATAATAATATTATATTAATTCTAATATTATGTTCGTATATATTTTGCCTTAATTGTAGAGCATATAAATCATACGAATCCGTGAATTACAATAATAATAAGATTACACAATATTTCCCAACCCTCCTTATCACCAATCAACCAGACTCGTTCAGTCCGTTCGTTAGAGCAATAAAGTCAAGTGAAATTATTATCGATTAACAATCATAATATGTTCTTGTAATCTTGTTTCTTCTACTCAGTCCATACAAAAACGTAGATTTCTTTGTTTTCGAAAATCGCGAAAAATCGCGTTTTCAGCTTATAATGTTAATCATAAATACGTAATGTAGAAAAGAGAAAAATAAAAAATCGCTATATTTTTTTTTTTAAATTTTAAACCTCGTTTCGGTTCAAGTAGATATGTTGTAGCGGCAACTCAATCTGGTCTGTTAGACCGAGTATTGCCTAACT
>JAIUCT010000022.1:8263536-8283031 GCA_021307375.1 Tetraneura akinire | reverse complement strand
AAAATTTACAATTTAATAATTAAATTTAACACTGTACTTAGAAATCGATCGAAGTACACAAGTTGGATGTCGACAAGCGACTGTCGCATTGTCGCAATGACACAACAAAAGTCATAAATAATATTCGTATTCCGTTAGGAATAAATTTCTCCATACGACTGCGGACTGATATAATTAGTGTGTACAAATATAGAATAAGAATACAATTATATTTATAAACATTTCAGTTATATTGAATCACCATCCAATAATTACAATTTATAATAATAAATTATAATTAGTATTTATAAGTATATAAAAATATACTCAGTAATGTCCATATATAACAATTTATTAAAATGGGAAAAAAAATATTCATATTTACATTTTATATTTATCCCACCATACTAGAAAGATTTATACAAAAAAGTAACGTTCCTAATGTACAAACAGGCGCGGCTCCAGGGGAGGGGCCAGTGGGGCTAACGGTTAAAATTTTTTTTTAATAAATGATAATTACAAAATTATTGTAGCAAGAAAAATATCTTGTCACTTTTATGAATCGTAATGATCATTGTTAACGCATAATAATCTTAAAAATGTTTTATAGTTTACATAAAATTACGTAAAGTAAACGTTAACATTACGTAGAGTGAAGGCATGGTTACGTTCAAGAATGGTTGAAGATAGGTTAACAAGTTTATGTTTGTTAAATGTGTATAAAAAAATAGATGAAATTATTGAGCTATTAGCTATTTTCAAAAAAAAAAAGATGAGCTGATACTCCTGCCGCACAGGATACAGGTGTGCGAATCATAGCGTTTAATTTTACTTAGAATTTGGATGCAATGATAAACCATTGCATTCGAAAAAACGATTCTGAGCGAAGTTCAGTCAGATTATAATTTTCGTTTGAACTAAAAATATCAACTTAAAACAGCTATAAGTCCTATATTTAGTAAAAAAATTTAAAAACGGTTCCAAAATTTTACCACATACAGGGTGATCCAAATAACTTACTACACTCATTTTCTCAGTCAATTTTGAAGTTTTTCAATTTTTTTTTTTTACAAAATATTTGGTGTACATTACACTATATTTTGACATAAACATATAATTTTTTATAATTTTTTTTCCTATAAAATTTTTAGGTTTTATACTTTTTTTAAATGGCATGCTATATTTGTTTTTATTCTATGACATGGGCAATAATTTAAAAATAATTTTCGTAAAGAAATTTTTCATTTTTCTCAATTCGTTTTGATAATATACGTCTTTGAAATTCATTTATTTTTCATATGTAGGAGGAGCTTTTGTCAGTTTTTATGTCACTGTTACTACGGTACACTTTCAATTTTCCATACGATTGTATTTTTATAAAATTAAATACGTTTAATTATTGTGCATGGTTTATTTATAAATATACACCTAATCTGTATTCATATTATATTATTATAGTGGTTGTCGTTAAACGTTAATGAATCCACGATTACGTGTTATTGTGAGGAAAGATGTAGGTAGGGGTATTCAATTGATTTTGTTTATCATCATAGTAGGATACTAAATTGGAAATACACACTTGTAATATTATGTTGGTATATGATTTAAACATTGTCAATGTTTACGTAAAATAACTTATCATTTTTTACTAATGTAATCAGTCATAGTATAATCCATAGACTTATAATATATTATATATATTATATTTATTAATATATTATTATATTTTATTTATATACTAGTTTAAGTGCTTGATACTCCTACCGCAACCAAAGCTTGACCAGCTGAATAGCTTTACCACCATCATAGTTCTGCCAGTGGAATACTGGTGGGGGTGAAAAGCTTTTCCGCTACCATAGTTTTTGGGTGGAGAAGTAATTTCTTTGGGTACATCGAGTCCAACTTATTTTTATGGAATAACGATTACAGTATTTTATCCGCCTCCCGCAGATTGAAAGGCGTTCGCAATCTAGTGGTCCTATTTACACTCTTTTCGGGTGAATAGTCTTTGACCGATCACAGTCGTTTCACAAAACCTTGTCAGGTTCCAGTGGGATACAGTTGCGTGTGAAAAGCTTTACCACCACCATAGCTGGTTAGTAGAATAATGTTCAGGGTGAAAAGATTTTTCGCTACCATAGTGTTCGGATGGAGAAGTTCCGGTACATTGAGTGAACAGTTCTTGCCCGATTACGGTAGTTCTCACTTACCCCAGTCAGGTTCCATTGGGATAACATTATAATGTAATAAAAAACGCTTACCCCTTTTTCTTTAGTATCACCACAGATTAAGTGAATTTAATTAGTTTTTTCACTTAATCTGTGGTACCACAAAGTAATTTATAATATTTAAAAATTAATTTTTTTTGTATTTTATACACAGTAGAAGTGTATATTCAAACAATTATTATAATTAATATAGTAAAATGTCATGTTTAAGTTACATATTAGATGTAACTTACCCCTTATTATAACAACACAAAATAATTAAAATTTTTATTTTTGATTGATAAATTTTTATATAATCCTGTACGCTTTGTTTTTAAGTCTTGCAGTAAATTTTGTAAAATTTAATTGCCTATCAAATCTATTTATATATCTATATAATATATATATCATAAAATATACGTAGAATCCTTTAAATCTATAAAAATTTTAATTATTTTTGTTTGTATAATATATCCTGTACTATATTTTTTAACTGTAATAATCTAACTTTCATAAAAATAAAAATAAATATAAATTTATATATGACAAAACACAACCAACATTATCATTAAGAAATAGAGTTATAAATTTAATATATAAAGGGTAACATATAATACAAATCGTAAGAATTTTTTTTTGAAAAAAACATGAGTAATTTATGTGTATGAATTTATGTGAAACTGATGAACAACACGACGTTTAAACATTCTTTGCAATATAAATATTTTGAACCGTTCTTGATATAGAAATCCTCTGAAGGATAATTTGAATATGTCTAATGGAAATGAGAATGTAGAATAATGCCTATAAAAAAATATAAAGTTTTGTTGAATGAATATTAGGTACACCATTTGCTTACCATTAATAGTGAAACTTGTATGGGAAAAACATTGTAAACAATGTAAACAATTTTGATGTTAAAAATATTCTTTCCATTCATGTTTTGGTAGCTGAGTCTATTGCCAATAGTTGAAGTGTAAAACCCATGTTGTATATTTAATGTAATAACTTGTTTTATGGCTAATGGATGGATGCTGTTAAAAAATTGGACATTTAGAAATTACTAAAATATATAAATATATATTGTATTCATACTTATTTGGACACATCCCCTCCATGCAAATTTTACCACAATAGTATGTTTCTTTGTATTTCATATAATATATAGCAAGTGGTCGAATGAAGTTATAATCCTTAATCAGATGTATTAACACTATTCAAAACTTTTTCATGTGTTAATGTAGAATATAAAAATAACCTATGAAATGAAAGCTAAGAAATTAATTATTGGCATTAGTTACGTTCTGATAATATTAGAACGCATCCAAGGAGGACCACGTGGAGGTTGCCTATATCCTCCTCAGAAACATACGTTAATCTGTGCCCAACAGTAATGAATCAAGTTTTAGAAATGTAAATTATGACTATCAATTGTTAAAAGTCAACTTATAGACACAACCACAATGCAGAATGGCCAACTAATAGAATATTAAAAATAACACAACACACAATATCACATGTCCATATTCTTTTTATTAGATAATTTTTTTATTTTTATTGGCGATTAAATTTCCATTTTGGTGATTATATAATAATTGTTCCCCCCCCCCCCGTTTAATTGTTTTTTTGCTGTGTATCAATTATTTTTTTATCTAAAAAGTTGACATTATGTAAAATGACTGCAATCTATTGCTAACAATCTAACATTGACAATGAAATAAAATTTACAATTACTAAAAACTAACTGAAAATATTTCTATATACCTGACATAAGTCACTGGTATGTGCCCGAAACAATATTCATTGGCAAAATGTATCTCATTTAATAGTGTATAAAACAAAACACCACTGTGTTCTTTGCTATGGGCACAAATACGTATGAAATTACAGTACTTCACGGTATACCACATTGCTCGTACGACGATTACCGTCAGCCATGTCTGTAATTTTTACCTTCACGGAATCAGCGTTTTTTACACGGGAGAACGCTACATATAGCTGTCCGTGTGTGAAGACCGGGGTGGGCAAGTTTATCCCAACAAGTTCAAAAGTCGCGCCCTGCGACTTGTTGATCGTCATTGAGAAAGCCAGCCTGTCCGGAAACTTTTGCCGACGAAATTGGAACGGCATGCCGTCCTCATCGTCGGTGATCAACGGTACAGACGGAATAATAATATCATTCGCAGGATCTGTACTGTTCAGCAGCCTGGCCTTAAAGTTGTGTCACCTGAGTTCTATGACCACCATTCTCGTGCCGTTGCACAAACGATTTTTGGGATCCATGTTGCAAAGCAACATGACAATAGCTTCGAACTTCAGCGTCAGAACGTGCGGTGGAAAACCGCTCGGATTGAGCGAATTAAGAAATTCCATCTGGTAATCTGCAGCGTCATCAGCATCATCACTCTGAACACTATCAATGCTGAAATATTATCTGGGTTCACCGTTTACACAGTTTCTTAGTATGGACTCGTTCATCTGTCGACAATCATCGTTAGTTGGGCACAATATGTCCTTGTTTTTGTAAGACTCCAAAGTCTTCAACGACATAATCACTGGAAACACGAAGTTCTCCAAAGGTTCCAAACAGATGAATCTGTCCGGTATGCGGATCGTGCACTCACTGTAGTGTCGATATTACCATTGCCAAGCAGCGAATTCTCTGTCACCGTCAGCGCGCATGTTTCGCCACAGACTGAACTTCTCCATTTGCGGCCAAAGGATGTTGGACTTAATGCAGGCATTGACGATATCAGAACAGCAACCGTGCTGGACCACAGGCAAGATCTGTCTGAAGTCTCCGCCAAACAGGAACGGTTTGCCGCCGAACGGTAATTCCGTATGCATAATGTCCCTTAACAGGCGGTCGACGACTGTCAACTGTAGACCGGGAGACATCGGTGCTTCATCCCAAAGGAAGAGCGCAGCTTCTCGTATCACGTCCGCTTTCCGCAACTGCAATTTGACGTTGGAGGTCGATTCGATGGTCAGAGTACCGAACGGCATCCCAAAAGTAGAATGCACCGTCCTACCGCCCACCAAGAGAACGGCTGCGATACCCGTGAATGCCACCGCCAAAACGCTCCGTCCTTGACCGCGGTTGACAGCCATCAAGCATGAATACAGCATGGTCTTGCCTGTCCCGCCTGGTCCGTCGATGAAGAACAGCTTGCTGGCTGGACGGTTGTCCGTCATCGCTGCCATGACTCTGTCGAACACGGCCCTCTGTTCAACGTTCAGCTGCTGCAGTAGCGTGTCGCCTCGTTCGGCCTCCGCCAAGCCATCGTAAACGTCCTCTTCGGGGACGACCGCTACGGTGGGCACTGGTAAACCAAAGTATTCCAGTAGTCCAGTAATAAGTAAGTCCAGTGACTTGCCGTAGCGCAAGAGCAATTGGCCGATCGCGTTCAAGCATGCCGATCTCAAATATTATTACATAAAACAATGCATTGACGTTAAATGATATTCAAGAAACAAATATTTTATAATTACCATGAAAATACTATACTCAACATATGCACAAAACTTTGTAAATAAATTTAGTAAAAGAACAAAATACAATATAATTATGAACTTGTGATAAATAATGTACATGTTTATTACAATATACCCATTAAGTTAGACAAAAATATAGATTAAATGTTAGATTTTGGTTTTGATAAATAAAAATATAAATTACACAATCCTTGGACAGTTAATGATATTCATGAACCAAATTAGAATATAAGAATATGTTACTTACGTATGTTAGATATAACAATAACATATAATTAATGAATATTTATGCCAACAATTTTATAACATCATACACAGTATTTAAATACATTTTTATACCGGTTATGTTGTTGGCAATTAAATGAATACTTATACTATAATCTAGAATTGTAAAAAATTTCTAATATACAGGACAAAAAAACGTTGTGCTATACGTACATATGTTTATTTTAGAAATATTTATATAGTATACTCAAAATTGTCGGTATTGCTCTTCTATTAAGTAGACGTCTTACCGCACGTACATTATAGTCAAGGGGGATGAAATGTCTAGAACACAATATTAACGATTCAGTTGTTTGTGCCAGAGAAATACCTTGTCTTTCAACGTACGCCACCCATTCAACTCTATGTGCGCCTATAGGAAACCTTTGGAAAGCATAAATAAATGTTTTTTGAACATCAGTTTAAAAAAATCGGATATATTATTAAACATTTTTAATTTCTCAAATATCTAATAATTAATGCAACCTAACCTAACCTCAATACATGTGGTCATTATATATATTTATATTTTAAATTTTAATGATTAGCAAAATAAATTATATTATTATCACCTGTGTGACGCTATATTGTCGGGAAGACGACCGCATAAAATACAATATTTAACCATTGTTGTTAAATTTGATAAAAAAACTACAAACAAAAAATAAAAAAAGCAAGGGAAGGGATACAGGTGTGCAATCATAGTGTTTAATTTTAATTATAATTTGAATGCAATGGAAAACCATTTCATTCGAAAAAACGATTCTGAGCGAAGTTCCGTCATATAATGCCGTTTTTTCGTCATTTTTTTTCATAACATTTTCGATGTACTAAGAATATCAAATTTAAACAGCTATAAAAAACATTGAGACTAGGGATTTTTATGTAAATAAAAAAAATAATTCAGTAAAATTATCAGACCTTTATGCCAAAAATTGCCAATTTTATCAAACATTATATACGTATAAGGGAGAATTTTACGAAATATTCAAAGTCCAATATTTTGTAGAAAAATGAACGTAACACGGTACCAAAATTTTACCACATATTAATATATGGTAACTTATGTAAATACCCAATAAAAATTTTAAGTCTTTAACTTCAAAATTGCCTAAGTTATCGTAAAATATTGAAACCGAATTCGTCGAAATTTCAGTTTTCATGAAAAATACAAATAAACTTTTTCTTCAATTTGCCCTCTAGCTAATTCTAGAGAATTGGAAAAAATCACCTAACAATATTATGTATATATAACCGAATGGTTCGTTAATTCTCATTATAGACCTTAGCCTTTGATCAATAATCTATGATCTGCGATATGAATATATGATCAACCCCAGGGAGGTGCTCAAAGAAATATTATAAGATTTACGATGGAAATTTCTGTTTATATAGATGGTTGGCGGTTGCTATTAGTTACAATAATATTATTTTGGTTGCTATTAGTAACAATAATAATATTATTACTTTGGTTGCTATTAGTAACAATAATATTTATATTATCACTATGGTTACTATTATAAACAAATTTATCCGATGAATCAAATTCGTCGAAGGAAAAATGAATTTTTTTCTTTATTTTTTCGTCCTTTTTCTGTGTGACATGAGGTCAATTTTGGGAAATTCGAAAAATGACCTTAATAAAGTACAAACTACATCCAATTTGCAATCGAAAATATAGAACACTCGTGAAAATCGGAGCATTATTTCGGGTAGTAAAAGTGTCTTCATACTTAAAAAAAAAAAAACAAAAAAAAAAAAAAAAGACCCACATCATTGTAAAACCAATACATTCTTCGCTTCGCTCAGAATCTAAAACAAAAAAATAAACAAAAAAAAAAAAAAAAGACCCACATCATTGTAAAACCAATACATTCTTCGCTTCGCTCAGAATCTAATAATTATAGTATATTTTATATACTGAACCAGATAATTTGGATACATCTTTTTTCTTCAATTTCTCAATGAAAATTATTTATATTTTTTTATTTTTTTAACTTGTTCTTCTTATCTAACTGAAAACAATTTTGAAAAATCAATGCGATCGTTTTAATGATTTAAAAATTAAAAAAGAAAACAAATATTTTTAACAATTCGTCTCGTGTTTTCACGGGGGAAAAAGTACATAACGTGTAAAAATATTTTAGACCGACGGCCATAATATTATTACATCACGCCGGGAACGGAATATGTTTACAAAAACGATGAAGGCGCGTGTGTATAGTGGATCGGATTGGACCATCTGCGTCCTAACGCTTAACGGACGTCAAAAAGCGTTAAAAGCTAACGAGATAAGTTTAGAATAGAGCACATTATATTGTTGTAATACGACGGGGAGAAAAAAAAATACGTACCATTTGTCCAGAAACTTTTGAATACAACGCACTATTGTTCACGGTAAACCGTTATCATTTTGAAGAAACAAACAAGTTATGGTGTACGACGAGATACCAGAATCTTAAATCATATTTAATGGAAGCAGCCAGTAACCGCGGACCATCTCATCTGGTTACCGCGTCGCGTCGGTACGAAACAGTCCATTATATAAGTAAATTTATTATTATTATTTTTTCTTAATGAAAATCTATATATTTCCCGGTATTATGGCCTACATATATAGGCTTAAGCAGGTAAATACAAATTATTATGTTTTCGGTTTATTACCTCGGTTTCATTGCATAAAATTATTTAAAAGAAATACGAAAAATAACATAATATATAATCCCTCTTTAAACGAATATTAATTTAAATATTTTTAAACAATATTTTTATCCGAACCGCGATTAAAATAAAAATATACACTTTTTATTTAAATTTAAAATAACTTTCAAAACGTTAACTTTTATAAAAAAAAAAAAATAATGTGAATTAATTTAAAAACTCGGATAAGAAAAATTCACGTGCGGCATCTCATGTATGATTGCACATTGAAAATCACATTACGATATATTATTTACCTATAGGTATTATTCCAATCCGATTTAGAAAATAAATAAATAAAAACGTTTCGGGTCAAGTTTATTTATCGTTACCTATCAATATGAATTTGTAAAATATTGATAATGTAATATTTTAATATATAATCAGAGTGTTGGAACGTTATCTGAACTGTATTTTGTAATATTTCCGTGCCAAATTAATATTTTTGCATACGGTATTGCGAATTGAAATTGAAAAAAAATCGAAACATAATATATCACTAAGTTTGACGTTGGCGGTGAATTTTGGTGGCCAAAATTCCGCATTGAAAAATAATAATAATTCAACGTATATTATAATACGTAATACGTGCGTTTACATACACGACGATCGGAATATAATTCAAAATATGATGCCACAATATTATGAAGAAAATCGTTGAAAACGTTTAATATTCAAATATTGCCGTGTACATATCACATGTATTATGTGTACAAAATTTTTAATAATGTATTTATATATAATATATTAAGAACGTTTTATCCAAACACACAAATTTAGAAATATACGATTAATTAATTTAGACGTGGAATTAATACATTTAATTAAAATTATATTTTAGTTTATTTCATATTATCATAAAATATAATTTTTAACAATGTTACAATCAAAAATAGCTATAGATACGTTGAAATTATGCGAAAAAAATATATTCACTCGTATACGTATATGTAAGAAATCCGTGTGTGCATCGTATCAGGTATTCTCCGAAATAAATATAATGTTTCGATATTCCGACCGATTTATATCGAAATTAAATTTGGGTTTATTGAGATTGTCGGGGGGAAACTAAAACGCAAAGAAACTTTACGATTTTTCGTAAGTCATTTCGTTTCAAGTTATGACGCTTCTAAACATATAAACGCTGGGTCGAACCAATTGTATTGTTTGTTTTAAATTTGATCGAAATCCGTATATTTTTCGTTTAATCTCAAAATGTGTGTTGTTTTTAACGATTTCGAGTAATATTCCATATAATTTTATTGTTCGACGAAGAGATCGCATCGTATCGCGTTCAATAGTAATTTATTTTAAACGATAAAAAAAAAAAAAAAAACATCGAATTTATTCCTATCCAAAACGTTCGTTAGTCGTTAACAATAGTAAATTTTAGAATTTCGATCTTAACATATAGTTGATTAATTGATTGGTCGAAAACTCTTTTAACGAAACCCCCAGACATTATAAGTATTTATTCAATGTACGTGCACATTGAAAGGGTTTACAAATTAAAACTACCCTGAAAACGTTTATATCTCGGTGTGCTTCGCTACAGCTGCTATTGCGACAAACTGTATTTAAAATTCGAGGATGGGATATTCATTCAGTTTGACTTATTACTGCGAACATTAAATTTTAATAATATTAAAGAAACCACGTCACTCGTGTATATAATAAATATAATATTATACAATAATCCCGTACACGAAAGTAGTTATTGGGTGTAAATTATCAAAATGAAAAAAATATACCGAAAATCGAATCGATTATGATTAATTTTTTATTTCTTTACAAAAATAACTCGAAACGAAAACCGACTTAACTCCAGCGACCGATTGTTTGAGGAGGCGTAAAACGGTACGATTTTTGAACAGTGTGCTCTTATTTAAAATAAAAAAATAAAATAATTTATTTCACTTATCTGAAAAAAATGAGAAACGAAAAAGAATAATAATAAATAAAAACTCTCAGAAGATACGAGTTCTGCTCCTTTATGTGTATATATATATATACATATATATATATATATATATATATATATATATATGTATTATTATTATATCCGTAGAAAAACGTCCCTAGGCGTTTGTTACATTGTGCATTGAAAAGATTCTATCGCAAATGTCGGTTAACGATGCAAAATATATATATATATAAAGTGAGCTTTCCACTTTTCGATGAGAGACCGTACATACAATGTAAGTATATACGTAGTTCGCTAAACTAATACTCAAACAAAAATTTACCCTTCGGCCGTGTACAGAATATTATTATCATTTTTATTTTATCGTAATAATAATAATAATAATTATTATTATAAATATTATTATTATTATTATTATTTTGATTATTATTATTACATTTGATTTATATTTTTTCGAAAAGCGCACACAAGTGTTGTAGAATAATAAATATTAAAAATATTATGCACGTAATATTTTGGGTTCGTCGTCAATTATTTTATTTTATATTTTCATTTTTCCGTAGCACCAAATCGATTCAACGCGTGCGTTAAGTGGGTCGTTTTCGCCTTTAGGGGTAGACTTTATTATAACGTGACAAACTATTGACTAACTCTCATTTTGTTAATTATTATTGCTTTCCCGAGCGGTTCGAAACATCAAAGCAATACCTACTCGTTTTCGATTTATTACACGTAATAGTTGCAAAAATTTGAAAATTATCAATTTCAGAATTTTACATACGAACGATGGTAAATGTATATACTCGTATTACATGTCATCTACATTATTTTTGTAATATAATATTTCGATCGTTTTGTATACAATATTGAATAAAATATTCATTTCTTTATTTGGAAACAACTAATATCTGTGATTTCATACGTTCTCAATACGTAGAATAAAATACAAGAGTAAAAAATAGAAAATTTTATATTTTTTAAAAAAAAATAAAAAACATTGAACGAGGAACGAGGAACGACAAAAAATTTGAAAATCAATTTGATTATATACATATTTTATAATATACATGTTTATATATTCAATAGCACTTTATTAAATAAGAGAAAATAATTATACTATGAAATGCTCGTTTATAGTATGTGTAATAAGAATAACTAATAGTACTCGTATTATAATCATTACCACACATTTTTCTAAAAACTAATTGAATATATTATAAATAGTTAAATATAAAATAAAAAATTATTAATTAAAATAATTCATTATATTTCATGAGTGATTTATGTAAAAATTGAAGAGAACAAAATTCCACTGAAGTAAATATTAAATATCAGGAATTCAAATAATATAACACATATGTTGAAATTATGCCTATGCCAATAGAATAACTTCAGTACAGGTACCTACGTACTATATTCCAACAACGGTCCTATTATATTTTATTCAATATTTTAATTCCAATAACAAAATGAGAATTTACCGAGTTTATTGACAGGTACACGTGCAGGTATTTTATACTTGAAATCAAAATCACAATTATGCTATATTATATTTAAAGATTACCTCTGATTTTCGTATAAAAAGAATCGTGTTTTTTTTATTTAATTATTTTTAATTCTTTAATAACATTACTTCATAGGTAAATTAATAATATGTAGTTATGTACTTTCGTTCATTTTGATATTTATTTATTTTTTCACTCTCCTTTCCAAACGTATCCGAAAAAAAACACACGTTTGCAAACGTTTTTAATTTTCCAACGACGTGTACC
The DNA here is from genome assembly GCA_021307375.1 of Tetraneura akinire. Lineage (NCBI taxonomy): Eukaryota > Metazoa > Arthropoda > Insecta > Hemiptera > Aphididae > Tetraneura > Tetraneura akinire. The sequence goes on along the minus strand of JAIUCT010000022.1, from coordinate 8,270,690 downwards.
GTTCAATTACTCGATGGAGTGGTACGTCGGCTACGACCATTTATAAACGAGGGAATAATCCTCAGATTATTGAGCCGGTAGAACGAGGCCAACAGCCGCAATTTAATCTTAGCAATTGGCTTAAGCTCGCGCAGTGTCCGTTTGAACGATGACTCATTCGAAGAAAACTGCACCGAAAAATCCCAAAGGACCCTATATAATTTTACGAAATTTCGTCTTCGCTTTCTTATATATTTTATTTATTATTGTCTAGTTCCCTTGTCGTCCTGGTCAAATAACAATAATTGAACCCGAATATTTATGATGAAAAAACAATGCCGAAACTCTCCATATATTTTATTATTTTATTTTATTAAATTTTTTTCCCCTCAAGCTGTCGTCCGCCTTTAATGAAATATAAATATGGCGTAAAAAAGATAATAATTCAAAACAATATCGTTTGACAAAATATCGGTTCGTTTTATTGTTTTCTGCGTTCGTCTTGGATGAAAAACAATAACAATAATAAAAATAATAATAATAATAATAATAATAATAATAAAAAATAATAATAATAATTTAATAATAATCATAATAATAATAATATGTCAAACGCTTATTATTCAAAGTTTTTTTGTTAAAATATTAAACTGTTTATGCGGGTTTGTTTTTTTTAATAATTTAATTAATTTACTTGTATTATTAAAATATATATTATTTTATAATAATTCGCATTTAATTTTTTATTTGTTTTATAAACATATAATACCTAGTAATAACGCTCAGTTACAATGAAAATGAATATATTATTATACTTGTGTGTCGTATGTTCAAAATGAAACATAAAAGCAACACAATTTCATCAGTCAAAAAATGTTATGATTGTTGTTATTAATTTGACAACTTTTATTTAATTATTTCAATTCAGTTTCCACGAGGTAGACAGTTTTATAAAAATTTAATTTTGCCGCGATATATGAATCTCATAATCGTTAATGTCAAAGTGTCCTAAATTTAATTTATTTTGTTGTTGTTGAAAACAATAAATACCATATTTTTGATGAATTGTTTAAAAGTTACTTTTATTAACCATAGGATTGTTACGATTCAAAAATATTATATGAGATAGGTACCTACAAAACAGAACAGCACTCTATACTACTACATAATAATATAGTATTATTCGAAATATTACAAGATGAGTTTTACAATATATTACGTGTGGTATCGTATCAATTTTTAATAATAATAATATTATATACAGAAATATCGACATGTTTTGTTAATTTGTTTATACTAATGCAAACGATATTTTTTACCATTTTTTATTAACACGAAATATATTTATCGATCTGTATACAGCACATAATTATAATATAACATTATATTGTAATATTATAAAATATATTATATGTATTATATTTTAATAGTAAGGTGTAAAAGTTTTTGTTTTAAACTATAACACGTGAAGTATAATGCTATAAAACTTTATTATGCGTATATATATAGGTATATTATATATTATTATTATGCATTTTTTCCCCGAACATTGAAAGTGGCAGAAAAATGATCGAAATATTAAAAGAAAGAAAAAAAAAGTACTAATAACTAATATCCGTGAAAACATTTTTCCATTTTTTATAATAATATACACTGCGATCTGTAATATCCAAAACTGCGCGAGCACACCGTTATTCATTTGGCCCTCTGCAGATCCCTCGCTGAATTTTCGCATATAGTCGTATCCGTTACCGGCATTACGTCGACTATTCACTATATACATGTATAATAATATTGAGACACTTAAAATGAAAACTATGTTCTTTTAGCGTCAGCTTTATACTTGCACTTCTCGGTAAAGACTATATTATTTTTTATTATTATTATTTTTTTATCATCTTCAAAGCGATACGCTTTTATGGCTTACATTGCTATTTATTTTAAATTTTCACTTCCATAATAATAATAATAATAATAATAATAATAATAATAATAATAATAATAATAATAATAATAATAATAATAATAACAATATGAAGCCGACTAACTAACCTGGGGTGTACTCGACCGAACTTTATAGAAACAATGAATAACATAACATGAATATATACTCATATTTAATTAATACATTTTAATGTAAATTGTATTATTAGAATTTGTAAAATTACGTGTAAACTGTAGACGCGTATAATATAATATTTCCTTTAATAATATTATTATACTTAATACTATTGTACTATAAATTTATACATTGCATTATTACACTTCATTATAAGTTTTATGCGCTAATTTCGCTAAAACATAAAAATAAACTCTATAATGACCGTGCTTTTGAATTATACATTTATATGACATAGCATTGAAATATAATCGAGTTCCATAATAATAATAATACTTCTTTTTTTTTTGATAATTTATATCAAATTGAATAAATTTTTTTTCGCGTAAATTCATGGAAAATAAATATTTTAAATTTATAAAATCAATTAATTTTTTTACTCTAAAAATTTGACGTAATTTTGTTTTATACCAATTACATTATTGGATAATAGATACGAGATACCTAAAAATTGTCTACTTAGTACTTACTATCACGGTACAGTTTCATGATATTTTTATCCTCAAACATAGGAATCAGAAGTTATTATTTCCTCCGTCGCAGCATATGACTATTCACTACGAATTATTATTATTATAACTCATTTTAAATTGCCGTGCATTTTGTTCCCATACGCTATAACGTATAGAATAAATATTATATTTTATGGTACTCGACACAAAAATAACAACGATCCTTTTAAAAATAATACCAATTATGAACCCATAGTAAAAACGATATTGCAACTATTAAAAAACAATCGAGTTTAATGAAAAATCGTACTTAAATACGAGTTGTAATGTTATTATCCAAATGGTACATCGTATAATGATAGAATAATTAAGTTTAGCTACGAACTAGATAACTAATATTAAAATAAATATACTATCCTTAGAACTTGGCGTTGATGAATAAATGTAAATGTTTCGCAATTAATCAAAACAACCACATCGTATATGTTATTACACGTAAAGTTATTTTATATCGTATATACATTCACATATTTTAAATTAAATCTATCATTGTTATATAATCACACCAAAACACGATTTTTTTGTAATTATTTTATTAAAATATAAACTAACATTATCACATATTTAACTATTGAAATACATATTGTATAGCTATGATTATTATCATTATAACTTATAGGTAGAAAGTTTTAGCTAGAAGTATATGGTTTGATATATAATGCATATATATATATTTTAATTTCAAAATAATCGTTACCATAAAATGTTTTGAATCATTACTAATTACAACAAACAGATGAGTTCAAATGTCGATACTCATTATATGGAAAGTTTACCATTAATTATTAAACATCGTTATTATAGTCTTAAATCGTTTTAGTAATTTTCAACAACACTCAAACCTAATACGTATATTTCTAATTGGTCGTTAACCGTGGTACTGGTTTTAGAATTTTTTCGATATCGCGCTACATGTAATTTCATTTTGGATAATGAACTAACGTTATAATAATATTATATATATATATTATAGTCCTACTCAAATCGAATATAAATTAATATTATATAGGTATATATATATAAAAAAAACTACACAATTTACATTTACTGCGTGCAAGTAAAAAGTATCGAATTTCTGGCGTATATCATCGTGTAATATCGTAAAAAATTAACGACGAACGAAAATACTAGAGATAAAATAAAATTCGATACCATGATATGATATATTATACCGCATAACATATACGTAAATATCAAATATGTCTTACTGATACATTATTATAAGGGCAGATGTTAAAATAATATAAAATATTAAAATGATCGTTGAATGCGTTGATGGGGGTAAAAACGAAATATAACGACGAGTTTTCTTTTATTCCTTTGAATAATATTTAACATATTAAAAGGCGCACTCGGACTTCGGTTCGCGCGTGAAACCGACTCGTCCTTCAGGCGATATAAAATATTTTTATATATTATTATTTTATTTCACCCCGAGTTAGCGATTTGGATTTCGCGTGATTTCTCGTAAGCGTCATCAATTCGAATTTCGAATATAAATAATAATATTATTATATTATTGTTTATTTGCAATACGTGCGACGGTTTTTCGCTGAAGATTTCGAACCGCACACACGTTTTTGTTCCTGGCCGAAGAAGAAAAAGAAAATCATAATAATATAATAATTCATCTTTACGGGTGCGTACACGTATAATATATTATGATTATTATTATATACGTGCTGCTTATCGTCGAACGTTCCTCGAGGCAGACATTTTATTAAATAGAAGAACTATATACACACGACGTATATAGAAATGCATTTGTCATCGTCACCGTACTGCAGATGACAGCCGCCCGTCCGTCCGAAAAACCACGCCGTAAATCCTCTTCGGTACGCGTTGCTTTCGAATCCGACGCTAAAAACTCAGAGGAGAGATCTATTTTCGCCGTGTCGGGTCACAGAATTATTTCATTAGGTATATACCGTAGGTACGTCCAAACTAAACTCGAAAGTTTCGTAGCCCAATACCGCACGTACGATCGAAAAATTACATTTTACCGACATCTTTTTTGATTGGTCGTGGCAGTCATCTGGAGCTTTTAGAGTTTCAGATCTCAAGTTTACAAAAGAGTACTTTCGCCGTTTTGGAAGGGTTGATGGGGAAGCGATCGAAGGGGTTTCTAGAGGTCGAAGAATCGCTATTGTAAAAACATATTGCGCTGCTATGAAATAATTCTTTACAATAGTGAAGAAATGTGTGACAAAAATACTGTAACTTTTTTGGAAAATTTTATTTTTATTTTTATTAAAATACTGCGATTACGATCGTAATTTTGTACATTTAAATATTTTAAAATTGGTGATAAAAATCGGTTTATCAATGCATTCAAATTCTAATTAAAATTAAACACTAATATTTACACACCGCCTGTTCACTGCAGAGCTGCGGCAGGAGTATCACTTTTTCTTTTATACTTGAAACAGCTATAAAAACAAAATCGTAAATGTAATAATTCACAATTAATTGGGAATGAGTTAAGTAAAATGTATTTAAGTTTCAATAAAAATTTCAAAATTTTTAAAAAAAAATTGCCAATTTTATTTAATATTATTGTAAAATATTGTAATATAATAAGAAAATCTATATAAATACTTTTAATACCTATTGATTTTACTGAAATTTCAACTTTACACATATGCTATTTATGAAAATCGGAGTATTGTTTCGGGTAGTAAAAGTCTCTTCAGATAAAAAAAAAAAAAAAGACGCACATCATTGTAAAACCAATACATATTTCGCTTCGCTCAGAAACTAATACACAGTTTATAAATAATTATAAAATTATTATATCATACACGTAAATCAATAATAAACACAATAGTATTATATTATTATTTTTACTAACGAAATTCCGTATATTTCCAATTTATAAACGTAGAAATTTCACGTTTGTACGAAACTAATAAAAATAAAAAATTGAATCGAAATTAAATTTAAAAAAAGAAATCTATGAAATATTGCTGTTTATAACCAAGGATAGGTACGTAGATATTGTGGTGGGTATAACAAATAGCAACGCTTCTTGTAATTTGTCACCGTTTCGGTGATTCGCGCGCTACAGATATCGTCTATGGCACGGTTGGGGGTAAGGTTAAATTTCACTAAAACAATAACCGCGGTATAAGGGTGTAAAATATCGGTGAAACTACGTGTTTTTGCACCGCGTTCGGTCGACGGTCACGCGTTCAAGTACGAGTACGTGTATAGGTATAAAATGTTATATAATATTATTAACTATATAACAATAATTATATTATATCATATTAAGGAAACTGTATACAATGCGAAGACTTTATATTATTGTGTGTTGGCGTTAAAGTTCGCATCCTGTACGGAAGAAAAAATTCACGTCGGCTAGACGCTCGTCTAAGAAGTCCCAGCGTCACGCCGAGTTCGAACTTATCGCCAACGGCGATCGGCAAACGCTCGCGCGGAATATTAAAATAATAAATGCGGACTTTGTGTGCACGTTGCTATTATTATATGTATACCATACGTGTGTATGCGTGCGGTACGTGAGCGGAAAAATTAATGCGAAAAAAATTGCGAGTAGTATTTTTCACCTTTGTTTTACACTTTGCATGCGTTCGTTATGAAAAATTAAAAATAATAATAATTATTTTTATATTATGAAAAAATACTTTGACTATACCAACAAAGTCGTAAAATTCTATACGTTCTGTGTATTATACCTGTATATTATATTATGATATATATTTTATACCGAGGTACTAATACACGAAATTATAATAAAATATTATTCGACGGAGGTCGCGGTTTGAAAAATCGCAAAGGACAATATGTATCAAAATTTTTACCCAACCTCCGAGAGCGCGTTTTCGTAATCAATTATTATTATTATCATCGAGTTGAATAATATTATTTTAATCGTTTATAAGACACGGCAGCGAACGCCAAGCATTACGATATTTATTTATTTTAAAACGGCTAACGTACAAAAGGACGACCAAGGACAAATTATTTAAATAAACTATTTTTTTTTTTTTTTTTTTTTTTATCAAAATCTATACATCGTTTTATAACAGATTATTATTACATAACCCTATATAAATATGCTTATGCGCGTTTATTGTGCGTTGTGCGTCGTAGTCATCAATTTTTCATACGCGTATACAATATAGTGAAAATACGTTTATCCGCGCGAAATTCTCCCGGTATACGACTATATTATTATAATATTACACGCCAAATAAAAAAAAAAAAAAAAAAAAATATTACCATTTATTACGTCAAATAAATAATAGATAATACTTTCAAATACTTATATTATATAACGCGTAAATATTATAAAATATACATATTCCAATATTATATTATAATGCGTGTATCGCGTGAAAACATTGTAAAACGTGAGTTTTCCATTATTATTTCGCAGTAAAATACGCGATAGAGTTGACGATATAATTTAGTACGATATTGTGTTCCTTCAATCGATTTCGTTCCAACACGGATATTAAAAACGAACCGACGATAATAATAATAATAATAATAATAATAATAATAATAATAATAATAAT
>JAIUCT010000022.1:8252195-8263436 GCA_021307375.1 Tetraneura akinire | reverse complement strand
ATAATAATAATAATAATAATAATAATAATAATAATAATAATAATAATGAAATACAACGATTAGACAATTTTTTTTTCTATCGAAATAATAACCGCGTTTGTTCCTATAATGGATGCGCGCCCGCGTACCAAAGATTTCAATTTATTTATACGACAAAAATAATAATATAATATACGTCACGTGGCGGGTCAACCGGCGTGATCGAACCCTTGTCCCGTTCGCCTTTTATACACATCACTTACCGTATTGACTCATTGTTATTACTCATTTGCCGTCCCCTCACGTATATACTCGCGTATTATATAAACGACAACAATATATAATATATTATATTATAATAAAAGGAAATTTTTGTTGCCAGTCGTAATCGACTGTGGTCACGGTTGTCGAGAACCAATACTCAAAACGCGGTATCTGATGCGGTTATACGAGATGAAAATAATATTATTATATTATGATGCGCGTGATGGACAATCGAGAAAAAGAATCAATTTAAAAAATGTTATAGGTAACAAAAAATATTTAAATATTAATATTAATATGTGCACAATTCTCCCATGTTAATGAGTTACTTACCTATGAATAATATTAAATTCTGAAAAAAATAATACCGTGATCGCATGGATCGAATAGATTGAATAGAAATATTGAAGAATACGATAATAACATCATAATAAAACTACAAGAATAATAATTATTAGTTTATGCCGAATTTACCTAATCTAATCTAACTTATTCGCAAACGGTGTTGGACAATTATTTTGATAATTTATAATATTAAATTATGATTTATATCCGATAACTACTGTAAAATGATACCAAGAGAAGTGATTCGTAAAATTTTAAAATAAATAAATTGATTAATGATACGAGTGTTTACTGTTTACTAATGAATTCGCTATAGATACTTATTTAGTAATTAGAATGTTATGTATATATATTTTGTGTACTCGTAACTAATAGGAGTCAGTAAAAAGGATGAAATGTATACGAAATATTGAAGTAATTAATTTTTGAAAGTCCTCCGAAGAGGAAATGAGTATAATTTGTAATTTTATATGAATAAGGAAATCGTTAAAATTTAAGAAAGGGGTGAAGGGGAGTGTCTGTAAAAGATAAAACTAGTGGCAATTAAAATGTCTACATAAAATAAAATGAATGTGCTCTTATATAGTCAAGTTCTTATGTAAGCATAATTTATTTATTATAATAATACCGTATTCGTTTTTGATCTTTTGGGTGGAAACATGTAAAATATACAGGATATAAAAATAAATATTCGTGTTAAATTTAAATTTATTGTAAGTTACTATATAATCATTTACTTTAATTATAATAATAACCGTTCTTATCGTTTGCATTTAATTATAAATTATAATATTATTGTAATTCAAATATTTAATACTATATTATGTTATTATAATATCAGAAAAATATAAAAATTTTAAATATGATCGTATAATGACTATAATTATTGTTTTATTTCTCTTATAAATTATATATGATACTATCGTAATGGAATTTGTGTTATGGTTGTAATATAATTATTAATCAATTGTAACTTGTAAGAATTATTTTATTCGAAAACAATACGCAGGTAATTATTGTAAAATTAATATTATAAGTTATAACACAGTCATATTATTGGACGTTTATTATTTTATTTATATATTTAGAGTAAAACAATTGTAGTGGTCTAATATTTATGTATTTTTATTTTTAGGTATCAACATAGGTATCAATCATCTTTAGATTTTAGTGTTCAATTTTTTTAATATTATTATTTTATAATACCTACAGAAGCGAAACTAATATGGCTACATAATACCATTGAATTATTACGGAAAATGTGAAAACTTTTATCAACAATTATTATAATAGGACATGTTTCGAATGTGTTTTTTTTACGTTAAGAACGAATTTACTTTTACGTCATCTCTGGTAATTTTTATCTGCATTGTTCGCATGAACAATCCCAAGGCATGAGATATCTGACGGTATAAAGTATAGTAGGAGTATATTCCATACAGCCATGTAATGTGCAAGTTTTCATTCTTGATTTCACATTTATATTTTATATATTTTATGGCGTGCTAGTTGAACAATATTTACAAAGTATTATGATATTATTATGAATCCATAAAATTCATTTTACTGTAAATTAAACACATACAATATTAATGTAGTGTGTATGATAATTTTATTTTATTATCAGTCAAAATATTATGTCATTGAATCGTACAAATTTGTTACTCCTTATTACAGTAATTATTAAGAAAACAAATAATAATTTGTTCATGCTCTAAATATGTATAATTATTGAAAAATAAAGCCAAAACCGATCATTTTTATTAGGTCTCTTAGAAACTTCGCAAACCTTGTCATGACATATAACTATTTGTATTAATGTAAATTTAGAGAGTAATATTAATACACATTCGAAAGAAATTTTTAACAAAAGCTATAATGATTGTAATCACTAAATGCGTGGCAAATTATAATTAATTACATTTATATATTATAAATATATATGACGTACAGGTTATCCCACAGATTATACAGGTTGTCCCAGATCTATTTATTCATTGAAATATCTCCACGAAAAATTGAGATTTTTGAATGATTTTTTTTTAATTATTAATTAGGTAAAGGACTATAATATTTTACTTAAATTACTTTTTTAAATTTAAATAATTAATATAAATGATACATTAAGCAATATTATATATCAATAATAAATAAAATAATATAATATCTGACCATGGTATTAAAATTTACGATTCTACTATTTCCTAAAAAATTATTTTCTTAAAAAAACGTATCACTCAACAGTCAATATAAATGTCGATAAAATATATACTATACCTAATGTATTATTATAAAAAGGAAAAAAATGGCAATTCTATTAAAAAATACTTTCAGTACCCATTATAATTTTATAATAATTTAATAATATTGCAGAATATTGCTGTATTGAAGTTTCTTTGGCGGATAAAAATTCCAGGATGCAATTATTATACATTTAAAATAGGATTAAAATCAACGAGAATGAACAATGGTGTAATCGAATATAATATACCTACTTAGATTTTTTTTTATATATTATATTTTCAAGAGACCGATCACTTAACAAATGGCCGAGGGTGGGAATAGTTACAATACGATTATGAAAAAAAAATATTTTAAATATTGTACAATACGAGTATAATATAGAATTTAAATATAGTGAAACCAATCGATATATATAATACCTAATATTATAATAACTTTGTTTTGGGATTTCGCGTTTACGTCACGACATTATAATATTATACGGACGTATAGCGATCGTAATATTTTCGAATATAATATCAGTAAAATAAAACCGATAATCATAATAATGAAATATCGGTTTGATAAACGGTGTTCGGGGGGAGGGGGTACGAGATGAACGAGAGGGGAACAAACAACTGTCTCACCGAAAACGGTTTCGTATCAATCATCGTACGGCAGCGTGACTTATACGTCGAAACGGAGGAAGGGTGGAAACTCCGAGCTTTAAATCACGGTCCCCTACACTTTTATTTACCAAACTATAGTGCCGAATAGCCGATCAGTCATCCGAATGTGCTCTCATGACAGAATTCACATCCACCAAATACAGTAGTTGACCCGCAGAAATAATTTTCTATACTACACACGATCGGCATTCATAGACGTACACACATAATAATACGTGATGTAATATTATGGATAATATGTAGCGAAGAAGAAGAAGAAGAAGAAAAATAAAAATAAAATTTACAGTTAATTTTAGTTATTATTACGTATACGCATAGGCACAAATAGGGGTGACTTGGGGGAACTTAGACCCCCAAAATACATGCGTATATGGTATATGTGATTAGAGCATTCAGTGGGTTGAGACTATTTTATGAAATGCGATTCACAATGGATAATATTATAATTATTATTATTATTATTATTATTATTATTATTATTATTATTATTATTATTATTATTATTGTTGTTGTTGTTGTTGTTAATAACAATTTATTTTCATAAATATTCTTAGATATTAAATAATTTCTAAATTTCATCATTTTGAAAAATATAGGTACGAATTAATATATAACATAATAATATAATAATTATTAGTCTGAGAAATTAATTAAAATTGTAATTAACCATAATTCGTATGTATACTATATTAATACGTATTATGAAATCCATCGAACTGTACCAGTGCATTTTATAATATAGCTTTAAAACATAATGCTAATTAATGTGATAATTATTTTGTTCAAACGCGCGTTACACTTCATGCACATTATAATATAAAGTATGTATAAACAAACAAATGAATAAATATTAAATAATATTTCTTGCTTATAACGCGTCTTGCATCGAACTGCAATATAATAATAACAATAATAATTATAATAATTATATAATATTATATTATTATATAATAATTATAATAATAAATAAAAAAATTCGTCAGTAAATATTATATATTTTATGTAGTCTGAATCCTAATCCCATATATAATATAATAATATGATATAATTGTCTTAAGTGTATATGATAGAAAATATTATTAGCAATTCCGTTAAATATGATGTTACTTTAACTGTTTTTAATTCATCGATTACCTATTAACAGAAACTTAAATTTATGTATTTATAAAACGAATTAAAACTTCTGCAGCTCTTATTATATTGGTATAAGCTGTCGACAAAAATGTATTGCAGCTGACAATCGCGTTAAAGATCAATGAAATAACAAAAAACGAATGTGTGACGAAAGTATATTTTGTTAAAATAATATTAGGTTATACTATAGTAGGTATATATTATATGTATTAACCATAATATTATATTATATATTAATATAAGTTTACTTTTACCAATTTACTTTTTAATCCTCTGCATTATTACATATTATAATAATTATATTAATCATAAAAAGATATTAATCAAGTATATAATATTTAACCGGTAATAATGATGTATAATTGCGATTAGAAACAATAATTTTTATGAGTTTTTTTTTTTTTTTAAGAAAAACGAAAAGAAAATCCTTTTGTCGAACTTAAAAATTTTGCGGATTGCGTTTTGTGACTTACCTGGAAATATTCACACTATGAGTTATATTTACATTTTACGGATTTTTGTATTGTTTGGATACGATATACATATGTATATTATAATATATGCGCTTGAACGGATGAATTTTCAATCGGATAAAACGCAAGTCATACGCGAGTACATAATAATATTATACACTCGTATTATATACAGAGTGATCAAAATTTCGTGTTAATTTTTCAACGCCATTTTCGAAATCATATTATTATCGTAACACGAAATTCCGATCGAGGTTCCCTAAAAAAAAAAAAAAAAAACCACTCGTATAGTCGTATTATACAAATACGTACAGGTACGTAATATTATTATTATTATTATAGGGAGAGGTTTTTGACGGTTCATTGGATCATCCGCGTAGCCGAAAATTGTCTGGGAGAAAATTGGATCTGGAGTGTGCGAGCGCTCGAATACGCGAGTCCATTACGACGATGTTTCGCAATATTCTTCGGGTAGACGATGGAATCAAATCTTCCATAATATTATCCGTGGCGTACCTATACATACATATAATAATATTATTGTTTTTATTCGTTCTCTAGGTATTTCAAAGTAACAATATGGGAAAAAAACTAAACATAAAAAATAATAAGAATATATTATAATATAAATGCCATGACGGGTGTACGGAATCCGGTTGCGGGGTGAATTTTTGATGCAAAGTGACAGCAAGGGTTAAACGCTAGGGTAAAACGCTTAGCGAGAACGAGCGAACGAGATGTACGTATATGTACATATTATTATTATTATACACAACAGTAATCCTGTAAAGTGCAGATGGCGTTATAATACTTTTATCGTATCGTCTCTCGCGCGAATTCGAAAAAAACTTTTGCGACACTCCGTCGTTTTCGAAGAAATCCTCCAGTTTCTTTTCGACGTCGGATACTTTACTGTACGCGGTTCGACGTTCGCATTCGAGATTTCCTATACACGTATATACACACACATTATAATAATACGAGTATAGAAAAATAAAAAATGATACAATAACGACGCATATCATATAAATACGTGTATAGAAAATACGGATGAGGAGAGAGAAAAATGTAAGACGACGGCGCTCCGGGGCCGGGATATACATGGGGAATTCGTCGGGTATTTATATCGATTTTATTTTTTCGTGGGTTCTCGTTTTTCCGACGTTCTTCACTGTTTCCCGATGGTTTTTTTTTTTTTTTGCCCTCTTCCCCGCGTCGTCTATTCTCGCGTGCACAAGGACAATGCCGGGAGAGACGTTATAATATTGGCAGCCGGGGAAAAATGATTTCGACGACGACGACGGCGAGGCGCATAACACGACAGGGACGTGTAAAGAGAGCGCGAGAAAAAAAAAATAATAAAAATAAATACTGTACATCGCGGAATATTGCTCTCGTTTTCCAGTCGTTTGAACACACAAACACTTTTAGCCCGTCAGGTTTACATATTTTTTTTTCCTCATTTTCGAAACCCCGTCGCTGTCTCCCGAGTGCCAAACACACGACGGATTGACGACGGATTGTTGATTTTATAATAATAATACAATAGTCGCGTGTATAATTAAAAAGCGCATTGTTCGTGATATTATTAAGTAATTCATTACGATTTGTCTGGAAAAGACGATTGTCCGGATATACTTATCGATAATTAATTCATCGAGGAAGAACAATTGTACGTTTACAGCTCACCATCAGTCACCGGTAAAACTGTAAAAAAATTTAGCCAATAATAATAAAAAATTGATTTTTACGACATTAAGCGTAATCGTAATACGGTATAAAATACTGTAAATATTATTAGAAAACAAAAACAATATTTAAATTCAATTTCTTAAACAAAAACCCCTGATTTGCATAATATTATATTTTCAATTTTAATTACGATTATAATAACGATAATAGGTATATAATACGAGTTTCTTTTTTAATTGATTTATTAAAATTATTTTTAATATAAAAAATTTTACAGTCTGACTATTAATTCTGCGAGAAATATTATTACGAGACGTATTTTTATTTTATTTTTATTTTTAATACTATATAATATTATAATAGTAGTATTATATAGTTTTTAATTTTTAATTACGACTTCGATACGCGCTAGTGAAATGAAATTGTTTTTTTTCTTTTTCATTTTTAATACCGTCATACTCGTAGATGAATTATCGTTTTATTTTAACACGAGGGAACGGAAATTTTAATAAAAAATATTGTATTTACGATAAGATATTACTATCACGCGCAATTTCTAATAAAATTTTGTCGAATCGTCTATTGGGAGTCTACTCTCTCTTTCTCTCTCTCTTTCTCTCTCTCTTGGAATTTAACCCCTTGATTTCGACTGTTTACTTTGTCGTAGTGTATACTTACTGTAAATATCCTGATTAAATATTAGTTCATCGTCGTAAATGCGCGCCATCGAAGAGGGAATAAACTGAACACAATTTTAGTGCTCATAGGTACTTATATGTTTTCTCTTAAGAATTTAGGAAAAATATTAAAATTCCGTTTATTCAACGACTGTGTTTATGTTTAAACGGTGCTCGTTCGTTACGTCTGAATTAATATTTAGTTCGAACACGTGGCGTCATCGTATTCGTTATATGTTTAAATTAAACGAAGTTTGGGCAAAATTATTATTATTTTACGAGTATAATATTATATATATATAAAAAAAATTAATTTATCATTGTCTCATTCAGAGCGAGTGTATTAATTCTAAGTTGATCAATGGTCCTAAATTCCGTATTATATATTATATAAATACAGTACGACGAGACTTTGAAAAAAAATAAATATAATGTGACATATTGCATATTATTTATGTGTTATGATTATTATTATTATTTTTGACAGTTGACAGGAAGTAGAAGAATCGAAAATGTTGAATTATTATAGTGTACAGTGGCTATTATACCGATACAATATCACAGTGTCCATACATAAACACATATCAACCATATTAAATTCTAGACTTGAAACGGAAATAATTTCTTTGAACATTTTTCGTTTGCCATTCGCATACACCACGCCGAATGAATGCATAATTCTTAAGCATGGCGTATTTTGTTTATTTCGAATTCGACGACAACGCCACATTGTCCTTATAGAAAAATCTTCTCTTGAATATTTATAAGAATTTATTTTGCGTTTAACACGAATTACAATGTTAATTAAATATATTTTTATATTGTCGTGTCGTTATAATATTATTTTGTACGCGTTTTAATTTTTTCCCCCTCGTACATTATTATTATCATTATTCTTATTATTATTATTATTATTATTATTATTATTATTATTATTATTATTAAAATTTTAAAACAATAATTTTTATGATTTCCAATAATCTTTACAATAATATTATTATTGTACACGAATACACAATATTATGTTATCGATATTTAATCATTAGGATTTTAAATTTATTTACTCTGTCTCGTTTCATAGACTATTTGCAGTTTTTTGGAAACCGTCAATATAAAGTCTGAATTAATATTGCGTTTTAAAATGATTATATTCGAACATAACGATGGATTGTTTGACAATAATTTAAACAAGATGCGACGCTTTGACACATTTTTCTCGATTTCTTATTTTTTTTTTTTCAAAGGGAATTTCATCATAATATTAATAACATTTTTTTTTCTATGGTATTATCGATCGTCAACGAAACTACAAAACGTTATTATTATATTCGAATTATAACGTTGTAATTTATAGTGGTATACGTTTCATTCGAATATAATTTTTTTAATTAATTCTCTATATTAAATTATTCTATTATTGGGACAATACGCGTACTCGTATAATAGTATATAAATAGAAATAATAAAATTGTAGTATCAAGATAGTTTGTAATATAATGGCTGTATTTAAAAAGTAAAAAAAAGAAAATCCAGTCCTCCTCTCTGCAATGTCTTATTATAACCAATTATTTTTTGCGACGATTTACGATTGTTCGCCTGTTTTGCTGTTGATATCGATAACGTCTGAAATATTGCATTCAATTTATTAACGATCCGACGTCATATATTATTATTATTATTTTTTTTTTTTTTTTTATTGCCAATCAAGATCAACACGGCCTAACTGAAATACGCAATAATATTATATCCGTGTATTTTGTGTAATACTTATAATGCGTTGGACGCGAGGTCGAGGGTCGGCGGAAATTAGATTTCCGAAATATATCCTAACGATTTTCTGCATTATATTAATACATAACTAACCGCGCGCGAGAGCGTACATCTGCCGATCGTTTCGCACGCGACCGGTCCGCGCTTGTACTAAATTAGAGCGAACGACTTACGCGCGTTGTATACTCATACGATATTACGTATTAAGTACAGTAATATTACCCAGTGATTTGGTAATACCGGCGATTTATCCCTATTCCCGTCACCCGTAAGCCAAACAATTTGCCGCTAGATTCTGACCCCTCGTTCGTGTGTGCGTGCAGCGTGCACATTCGGAAAATAGTCTAATTTTCGACGGTATAATACATTATTATTATTATTATATCATCATCATTATTACTATTGTTACTATCATTAACTGCAGGTCTGCGAGGGTGCGATCCAATGAATCGCAAATGCGGAATTCTAACCGTTGGCATCAATACACGTCATGCATGATCAAATGTGAAAAAAATCAGGAGATTAGGCTAAAGGTATTTTGAAATATCACCCGACTTAGATCAAAGGTAAACTCGTAATATACAATCGTATAGGAAATCTCTTCTCCTTTTTCCCTCGAGTAAGCATTCTGGTGTTAATATTGAACTATATAGATGAGCGATTTTACAACGGTTAGGTGTTCGGTAACAGATATTTATACAGATCTGAAGATACAAGACCGTTTGGACATGAATGCGGACACCGAGGATAATGCGTGGAACGGAGAAAACAAGTGTTTATAGGGTGGCATTCGATACATTAGACGAAATTTCAGAGAATTTATATTGAGACAGTTGTGGAATGTTTTGAAGAGGGTTGCGTGGCGGACACTGTGAAATTGGTAAAGGGGGAACGTTCGTAAGCACGAGAAAGAAGGGGAAGACGGAAAAAGAGGCGGTCGGATGTGATGGAGAGTATGATATGAAGTTAGAAGAAAACGCGGGAAATCGATTTGTGTGTGTGTGTAAGTTGACGCGCGACTAGGGTGACCGACCCTTAGATATTTCGGATAGAATGCCGAGGAGAAGAATAATAATAAATGTTATATGTGTGTGGGTGTGTGTGTATATACAATATTATTACCCTTTACCCAGTGGGGGTATATTTTACCAGCTAGTTTCTTACGATTTCTCTATTCCGTACTTCCTAATAATGTGTAATATAAAAATATAATATATTATTCGCTTAAATACACGATCCACGCAGCAACTGAAAAATATCGGCGCCAGGACGCAATAATAATAATTTAAACTTCGACGCGTAATCCGTCCGGTATAGAAAATTAGAAACGGAAGTTTGCGATGCGTATTCGCGTTCTTATATTATATTATTACCCGCGTCGTTATTTTAATATAATATACGAGATTAATATTACCGAGGTGGGTTCTCGCGAAAGCGCATACCATTTAAAATAATTTATGAACATCCGGCTTTCGGAGGCTACATAGGTAGGTACCTATATGGAAGAATTATTAGATTAAAAGCAACGTACGATTATATTAAAATGTACAGGAATTAGAAATTCCGTCGGAATCGTCAGTAGAAATGTCAACAGTCGGGAAACGATGGATGCCTGAGACACACGATGAACGAACCGTACAAAACCGCGTGTCTCCAGTCGTAATATTTTAAGGTTAAGACCGTTATCTTATAATTACGGGCTGTTAACTAAATTATAGACGCAATAAACGTATAATTTTTGCGTATCGATATGCTTATATTTTCTGAGTGAGATGTTTACCGTGTTTTTGTGCTTACACGAGGTAGGCAATTGGTAGGTATACGCCGTAAAATATTATAGCGTGATCGTTCCCATAATAATATATTATTAATGAAACAATATTATATAACAGAATGTTATAATATTCTATCCGATCATTCCTGAGAATCGCCTTAAATTTATATACCGTAATAATAATAATAATAATAATAATAATAATAATAATAATAATAATA
>JAIUCT010000022.1:8222475-8246442 GCA_021307375.1 Tetraneura akinire | reverse complement strand
TGAACCCCTAAATCCCCCCTGGATACGGGCTTGCAAATAAAGTACCATCTCCATCCACTTTTACATCTGAAACTAGCTATTGGTGAAAATGGAAGGGTTATTTCGGGTAGTGAAAGTGTTTTCAGAATATTTATACGTATGGATTCTAAGATTTTCGTTTTCCTAAAAATATCAACTTAAAACGGCTATAAAAAAAAATTGTGACAATGGATTTTTCTAATATTTTAGTATGATGTTAAGTAATATGTAAGTATACTTCAGTAAAATTTTCAGACTAAAATACCCAAAATTGACAATTTTATCACACATTATATACGTAAAAACGTGAATTTTACGAAATATTCAAAGTCCTATATTTTGGAGAAAAATTAATGTAACGGTTCCAAAATTATACCACATATATATAGTAGCTATGTGAACATCCAAAAAAAATTTCAGGTCTCTATCTTAAAAATTGCCTGAGTTATCGTGAAATATAGAAATCGAATTCGTCGAAATTTCATTTTTCGCGAAAAATGCAGTTTTTTCGTCATTTTTTCGCCGTTTTTTCTACCGCATAACGTCAATTTTGAGAAATTCAAAAAATGACCTAAGTAAAGCACCAACTACGTCCACTTTGCTACCGGAAACATACCCTATTCGTGAAAATCGGAGCATTATTTCGGGTAGTATTTTTGTACACAGACATAAAAAAAAAAAAAAAAAAAAAATAATCACACATCATTGTAAAACCAATACATTCTTCGCTTCGCTCAGAATCTAAAATATATAAACATTATTTATATTATTATATATTAACATATTTTAAATAATAAAATATTACATTATTTGATTAATTTTTAAAGATAAACCCCCGTTCACTGAAATGACAGTTTTAACTTTTAACTGCATGTGTAAAGTAGTTTCTTATTATAGCAACAAAAAATATAAATTAATTATTTGAAAATTGATAAAATATATTTTAAATATATCTGTTATTTTGTACAATGTACAAATAAAAATATACATATATACGAAAAAAATTGGGGGGGGGGGCTAATAAAAGTTTTGAGGGGGCTAAGTCCCCCTAAGCCACCCCCTATTTCCGCCTATGTTCTCCAATGGAAATTAAAACGTATAAATAAGATTACACACGGCGTTTAACACAAGTTGGTTTAGTTGTAAAGTTTTAGGAAATCTACTCAATGCAGTGATCTAATATAATAGCATACACAATTTCAATGATAGAAAAACATATATTTATATTATTGCCAACTTGATAACGTCATACGTGTGTCCATGCGTATTTAATCTTACAAATCAGTTGGCAAAAATTAACCCATCAAGCACATTCCATATTTTATAGATTATTTGTGTTATATTAATACAATAGTCTAGCGATTTTATCACGTTTAATAAATACTATAAATTTTCTTGAACAGAACAGTTTCAGATCATTTTTATCGACAAAGTATTTATTATTTTATTAATAATAATCATAATAAATTTCACTATTATTATAAATTACGAGATATTTATGTATGCTATATTCTCCGTGTACGTCTATTGAATTTAAAACTAACACATCATTGTTAACTATTATTTCGTCTATTCTCAACTTCCTATAGATTAAAAATATCAATAATTCTTTCAAATTTAAATAATATTTTTTTTTTTTAAAGCATGTAGAAATGAAAAAATATCTGAATAAAAGAAAAATACGATTGAGAGATATTATAAATTGAAATTGAAATATTCTACCACACATCGTTTGTTTCTTCTTTTTTTTTTTTTTTTTTTTTTAAAATTTTTAAAATTTTGTTTTTAAAAACTACATGTCGGTAATAAAAAAAAAAAACAAAACAAAACAAAATATGATGGTTTAAAATTTTCTTTCAAAAGAATAATTGAATGACTTTTACTTTCAAATTTCTCTTACCCTATAATCCTATAATCGACATGAAGTACCTACTTATAAAATAATCACTAATATTAGTAAAAAAATTGCAAATTTTTTTCTTAATTTCACGGTCATCGTTTTTAAATAAAACCATCGACCATAATTCGTTTACTGACAAAAATCCGATAATGTGTACTAATAACGTATAGGTACAACTGTAATTCGCTAAAATAATATCACGTTTCTTTATGGAAAATACACGCGATAAAATCGTAAATTAACCATACATAACACAATACACAGAAGATAAAATACTACCTATATCCTCCATAATATTTGGTTCGACGTTTTGTTGCAGTGATCAGTATAATAGGCAATCAGATATAATAAATTTATCATTTTTTTTTTTTTTTTTATTTTTGTTATATTATCCGATTATCTGATTATATTGTCGCGTTAGAAATGATGAGATATTTATTAAATAACACTGACAAACCCATAATAATTATTATAAACCTTTATTTTTTTTTTTAATATTAATAGAAATGACAATAAGTTTAAAAAATTCGTTTCGATAATCGCCCAACAGCAATATTTATCGGGTGGTATTTCAATTTTTTTCTTTTTTTTTTTTGTTTTTTTACCAGTTCATATCATTATTATAATATTAATATACAGTATATGATGTAATAATTTAAAAATAACTTATGTAAATAATTTTATATTATTATAAATCCGCGTTTAGCCGCTCGTTTACCGGGCAATAATTTTCGAGTAAAGTCCTGTCGAATATTATAATTTATAATATTATTATATTGTTATACGGACGGACGGGCTTTATATGGACGATATTATAATATATATATAATAATTATATTATTATTATCTTGTCTCTCCTTCGGTGGACGTAAACCGTATACCCGCGATTATCGAGTTAAACGTATAATACGCAATACGGTTCGGGCGGAATAATAATACGCACACCGTAATCACTCGCGTACCGTAGGTACGTATTACAGCGTTATTATACGATAAAATTCAATTTCCGGACATCGGGTCGCGGCGCGTGGAGACGATACTGTAGGACTTGCATAATTTACGCGTTTTAATTAATGAGACTCCCCGCGGAATCCATTAAGGATCGTTTTCCGGGGACTCGCACACGCGCATAACACAAGTCAAGTCAAGTTTAAGTACGTGTAACAAAATATATATATATATTACGCGATTTATTTTCTATTTTGTGTTTTTCATTATTTCTATGTTAAAAACGAAAACTGTACAGGGTTTAAAATAATTAAAATAATATAAAAATAAAAATTACTATCGCAAAATTTGAGAAAAAATAGTACATTCATATGTAAAATAAAATACCTAGGTAAAATATTATGATTATTGACGTTGTAACATTTTGAGGGATCTTTTGTTTCCTGCAGTGTTAATACCGCCCGAACGGCGAAGAAAAAAATGACTTTCGCGCATAATATACGGAGTGATTGGAATTTCGAATATTTAAAAAATTGTCAAACTTATTTTTTTTTTTTTTTTTTAGATCAATCGATATACGCCTGCGCTGTAATATTATTATTACATATAATTATAATGCGATTGTATCGATCAGTTGGTGTTTTTTCGTCGCGTTTCCTTCCAAAACTATATATTATAATATATTATACACGTGGTAGTATATACATTATTTACACGTACGGTTAGGTCAGGTTATTTGGTCAAACTTTTTACCCCACGCGCCAGATCTTTGCAGGACGTTTATGTAATTATTTTTTTATTCACATTAGCTCGAAGTTATCAGGGATTAGCACACTGATTATGTGTAATTGAATTCCACGAATACGATTTCGCGATTCTCGTGCAGACGCGTCAGAACCACAATTATTTTTTCATTACAAGACCGAAGTTGGACCGACCCATATACAGTTTTTCGTTAGCTCAAAAATAGGTTCGTTTCATCTTGCTCGGTCGAAGAAAAATATTATTCCCGAACATTCGATTCGGAATGACTAAAATGTATAATCACGGACCGTTCACATTAAGATGCCGATGACCGTATTATGAAATAAATAAATAACCAGAAACAAAAGTTATTAAAAATTATTAAGGATACCAGTGTAGGTTATACGGATCAATTATAATTAAATAATTCATCCGAATTCGTATCGGATGACTGCGATTTCATCAGAAGAACAGAAAAGTGTAATTATCATTATTTATACTAATATTATGCTCCGATATCCTAACAGATAAGTCAAAATGAGTAAATGACAAATCTTTCCTTTGTATTATTAGAAATCTATTCTAGTCATTATGGAATATTCTCTCGTGTGAACTGTGATATCTATTATTATTCTGGTGAAAATTGAGCAATATCCTAATAAAATTATATTGATTATTAATTATTATAAATACTTGTTTTGATCACGACATACTATTTGATTAATTTTATTTTCATTAATTTGTGTGATATTGCGCAGTCAACTGCAGAAATAATATTTTGATTTTCATCGGTTTTACATATATATAATTATTGTGTACTCGTTTATTTATCCTGTAAATAATTGTATAATTCATATTATTATATGACTATATCGAGTTAAGCATAAAAACCGGGCCGAGCGGTGAAATTAGATTCATCTGAGAATACGATATAAAATACATTTTTTTCTCTCTCGGACCGGTTTTACGATTAAGTTAAATCTGATAACCCTAAATTATTACTAGGTTATTTGTTCGTGTTAAAAGGTTAATATAATAGTTATCGGTATCCGGTATGTAATTTAAAATAACTAATGAACGGTGAGTAGGCCGGTTTTCGGTAGAACCGTACAAATAATATTTAATAATAATATGATATTCTATATAATATAATATATTATATTATAATATATTATATCATAATATATGTGCATATGTGCCTCGTCGTATTTGAACACGTGTGCATGAATAAGTACTGACAAATAATAATACAATAGTATAATAGGCGGTTTAATTACTTTTGAAAATGTTTAAAAAATAGTTAATTTTCAACGATCGAAACGCGAAAATTGCTTTATTTAATAATACGTATTATTACTTGTAAAATTCGAATTTGAATCCAACCGTGTGATACGATTGCAGATGACATAGACGATTAAGATCGTGTTTATCCCATGATAGGCTATACGTAATCTGGCATTATTAACAGTTGAGGTTGACCGTGAAACAACTAAAAAATTATCATAATAATATGATAATGCGACATCATTTATGAGTTTTCGATAGTCTCTTTAGGAATGTAGTCATCATCCCTTTCGATGTAATCAAGTGTAACATATAATAAAATAAATAAAATAAAATAAAATAAAATAAATATTTTTTTAATAAGATAATATTAACATTTTTGTAAGAGGCCTGTTTTTATCAAAATCGCTGGCCCCAGAATTTATAAATCGGGCTCTGGGTAGAATGCATAATATTATAAGTACAAAAATAATTATTTCCGACGGGGGTCTCTTTAGATCCTTCTCTTCGGTGATAACACGCCAATACGCCATCCTAAACATTACGTATTATTACTGTTATTGTTATAATACACGTCACGTGCACCAATTATTATATTATAATCACGAGGCCGTACGTCACGTTATAATAATATTATAAATAAGCTGTTCACGCGCGCCAACTATTTAATATAATGATGTTTCAACGCCTATAATAATATGTATTATGGTCGTTGATGTCGGGGAGATCCCTCGTTTGAGATTCGTAATGTATTCTACAAAGTCGTATCGCAAATTTTTATTTTTTCGTGCAATTTATTTTTTATTTTTATTTTTTTTCAAAATTTTGTGTACTTTGAGCAAGTTGAGCCGATATTACGACTATAATAATAATAATAATAATAATAATAGTAATAATAATAATAATAATAATAATAATAATAATAATAATAATAATAATAATACTGTTTTATAGCATAATAGTAACTATATACGTTAAAAATAAAATGTAAAACGTTCGTTTTGAAAAAAACATGATAATTTTTTGAAAAATGTTTATATTATAAAAATAACCATACAAATTAATACTTTTAAATAAATTATATTTTATGATATATTAGAATTATTAATAATATTATTATATTATACATTACAACTATTATAATACATAAATAAAAAATAATAATATATAAAGGCAAACGATAGGAATTATTATTACTATAATATCACTGATTATTATATAGAATACATAAAAAAAATGTCATCTTATCTGTGTTATAATATTATTATTAAAACCATATTCTTTCGTTTGCATATAATTTAAAATTTTCTTCCATCTTAAGTGGGTGACTAAAAAAATATATATATATTTTTTATATTATATATATAACATTTTTAACATAAAATGGTCAATAAATAACATTTTTAGTTTAAACATCGAGTAAAATTTACACGTTATGTTCTAGATAAATCTATTTTCATAATACCTTATAATATACGTTTCATCCGGATATCGAAGGCTTTTAATATATTTTTACTCTTTTAATATTATTACATTATTTTAATACGAATTATAATTATTACTTTTTTTACTTCGAGCGAAATATTATGTTCTTTTATTCGCGTTTAATATACACGAAGGCTTATGAGCATATCGTTTATAAGAATAATATATATTATTATATACTTGAGAATTCCACTTTAACTGTTTTTTTTTTTTTTTTTTTACACGAATATTGGATTTTATTACATTCGTATTATAACCTGCTAACACCTTGCAAAGATATTTTATTAAATCGCACAACAACAATAACAACCAAATAACAACAATAATGTATATACCTACTTAATCCACTTCGTTGTTTATACGAAATGTTTATTAAATTATTTACGTTTTATTGTTTTGAGATATAGAGCAATGAGAATGGAAGGAGTTTCAAGATTTCGTATTATAGTATAGTATACAAAACGATAAGAAAACGATGATGTTTTTCGTACGGTCATTCCTATCGTCATTTTAACACACGGCGATTATCCGACTACTCTGTACATTAGAGTTTAAAAAAAAACTATGCTCTTCTCGTATTCTCTGATTGTATCAGCAGCAATATCCATGCCAGATACAAATTTACATAATGTGTATATTATTACAACATGTTATAACAATATTATCTAAACGTATAATATAATATCCACCTGAATCAGCTCAACAATTAATCAACTTGATCAGATTGGTTCTAATTGAATTCCGGTTTTGTTGTGAATTACACCTTATTTTTAAATAATTATTATAATCATCATGAGTAGGTTTTTTAAAATATCGAATGAAATTTATAAAATTGTATCCAGTTAATAATAATAATAATAATAATAATAATAATAATATTATGGCATTTTAAATGATATTATTAAAATCATATTTTATAGCATATTATTATCTGAACAAATTGATAATAATATTTTATATCTATTTAATTATATTTAGTTTAAAAACAAAACTAAGTATATTTTTCTTCCTAATATCAAATAGGTACAAGAAAAATATTATATTGTTTCTAATTTTAACGTATGCTGAGCATGATGTATTACTTTTGAAAATATTTTAACTTAAAATTGCATTAATAAAATTATCATCAAATAATTTGTTTGATCGTAATTTGAACGAGCAAACAATCTATTAGAATTATAATATATTATACCTTTTTTATTTTCATTTATTTTTCATACTATAATAAAAACATGAAAAAAAGTGACTTACAAAAGGTTATTAGTCTTCTTCTTAATATAATAATTATTCAATTATAGAATATTAATTTTTTAATTATATTTAATACATATTTTAACAATGGTTAAAGTAATTAATAATGGGATAATTTTAACAAATTATTAATTTTTTCTAATATTTTACAATAGGCATGTAAAATTATCCATATATTATTATCGTACAGATTTTTAAAGTTTTAATAATATTATATGATATTATTCTATAACATAAACGTTGCAACTTTAAATCCTCAAAATTATTAATTTATATTTTATTAAAAAAATGTAATTTTTAATAAAAAAAAATGTTTAATATTATAAAATAAAATAAAATAATATAATAAATTATTTTGTATTGAAAAATAAAATATTACCTATTTAGTACATGTATAATGATTTTTTAAATATACGTATATTACCAGTAGTTTATACATAATATATGATAATATGTATCCCATTATAAAAAAAAATATATTGTACACTTTTTTACACTTCATGACAATGGATATTATTATTATTTTCATTATGAATAACGAAATATAATTATTTTGAAAAATTTATTTATATTTTAGTTCTAAGAAGATAGAAAATATAGTTATTAATAATAATTTTATTATGTAGAATGTACATCATAATATAATATCGTCATATACACGAAAATTAATTTTGAACGTGTAAAGTTTATTATTAAAACATTATATTGTATAATACAATATTTTTAGTTTTGTGCTTTTGTAAAATTTATTTATTTTTTTCCATTGTAGTCACTATATTGTGTTGAGTTCATATTATATTGACCTTTATTATACCGAAAGTTTCGGGTTTTGACATAATGATCGAATACCTTACAACCTATAAAATCGAGAAAATACATTTTCAAATCACAGTGTTATTATTACAGTTATACACGAATACACGATCATACATTAAAATCATATATAGAGTATTCCTCGAGGATTTCCAATTTCCAAACATATTACCTCAATACCAAATCTTAAGAAGATATTATAAATTTGTAAATTATGAATTTAAAATTTTATTTTAATCATCTATAAGAAAAAAATTAAAAGGTCCTTATAACATATTTTAAAGAGTTGGCCGCGTTTTATGAATACTTTTAAATAAATTTATCCTCGGTAAAAAAAGAAAAAATTTTAAAAAAGTTTTTAATTTTCTAAAAAAAAAAAGAAAGTTTTCTTTAAATTATGATAATCAATTAAATTATGAAAATCAGACAGGGTTTATGAATATTCATGTACGGGAAAAATTCTCTTCTAAATAACTGTATTATCAAAAAACCAATAAATATCATAGTACTTATATTTAGCCGTGTTACAAAATATTATTGATAATTTATCTGTCACGAATGGATTAAAATTCTAACACAGACCTTGTAAAATGTGTGATAATGATTTATTTAGTGTAGATTTTAATAATTAATTTATTTGCTTAATTTACTAAAAATTAATATAATTCAATAATTTAATAGTTAACATAAATGATATATTGACATTTTAAATTTACATTAATTTTAATAAAAATAAAAGAAAAAAATACGTTATATATACTAATTTTTTTATACGCTGAATTAATAAACTAATAATAACTTAATGTTATGGTTTTCTTTTTTTATTTCAATAAGATAAATAATATTATCTCAATAAGTTTTAAACGTATAAAGTTAAAAATTGTATTTTTTCTATAAGATATCATAATATTATTACATAATATAAACTATAAATATTTATTTATTTATTTTATATTATGCGCCATTACTTAGTATCACACTATATTACTTTTAATACCTACTATAAATAAAATAAATAAATCTCACGTCTAATAATTTTAAGAAATGATTTATCATTGCTAAACGTTTAAATATCAGATTATTGTAATATATTATAATATATATATATATAATTATTTATCGTATTAAATGGGTTTCCATAATAATTGTTATTTAAATTTCAAATGTAAATGTTAAAATTAATAATGTACCTATACCTAAATTGAGTCCATTAATTATTATTGTTTAAAAAT
The DNA here is from genome assembly GCA_021307375.1 of Tetraneura akinire. NCBI lineage: Eukaryota > Metazoa > Arthropoda > Insecta > Hemiptera > Aphididae > Tetraneura > Tetraneura akinire. Next base: position 8,236,767 of record JAIUCT010000022.1, on the reverse strand, counting down.
AATCACGTTAAAATATCTTCCGTTCGTATCTCTTTTATTTATAATTTGAATAATTTATCTAATATAATACGTTCGTCGAATGGTCGTTTAAAATCACGGCTGATATTTATAAATTGTCATATTATTTTTTAAACTCGTTTATTTTATCTGACGTTAATCGTGCGTGTATAAAACACTGAAACGAACGAGACGCATCGCATATTATTGCTGCATATACCGTAACCACTACTACGGTATAAAGATAAATGTACCTACGTAAGATTGTTTAGTGTAATGGCGTAATTAATATTAATACCTATAATATTCGACTATCGTCCTTAAAAATATTATCATTCGATTATTATCATTAATTGGACGTCCTGAATAATATTATTTAATATTACAAATTTATACGCATTAAATATTTGATAGATATTTTAATCATTACCTCAACTCGTTTAATCGTATTACAAGTGCGCGTGTTTAATAAAATAAAAAATCGTATAGTGTTTTATTAGGGTTTATAAGATATAATATCCATAAATCAATGAACAAGTATTGGTAAAGATTTAAAAAAAAAATAATATGTAAATTATTATATGGTCGGTTAGAAACTTAATATTACACGTTATTATTGGCGTTACACAATTTTATTTTACAATTTTTAATAATATTTTTATTGTACGTATAATATTATAATTAAACGGGATTGAAATCATTAATTATTTCATTATTTGTTTACACTGTTGTTGTATCCACTATAGGTTTCGTAGACGGGGGGAATAACAATTAATTAAAAACCGAATCAGGTTATTGACATATTATACCTATGCAAACGGTACGTATATACGTATAATATTATTATATAGAACAGAACAGATACGCGTGTCCTTGATCGAATTATACCGTATATATTACCTCCTAGATTAGGACGTGTCAGTAACGGTTGTGTAATTATTACCTAAATGTACGAGTGAATATATATTATTACAGTCACGGTATACGATATTTTTTATACGTTTCATTATAAAGTCACCGTCTTGTCTTTTCCAATGTAATTGGATTTTTTAAATAAAATTGTATATATTATACGTAATATCCGTAGTGTTGTTACCAAATTGACAAAATTACAACAAAATATGTAACGTGACATATTAAAAAAAAAAATTGACTTAATTTTTATCTAAGAAAATATTAATTAATATATTTTTTAATATAAATGTATTTCGGTCAATACGTTTTTCTTTTGACTGACGTATAATCAACTCGTAATGTTATTAGATATTTGAAATTGAAATTAATTAAATGATAATGTACCTATTAATTGTAATTGCATTTTAATTAACATAATATTTAAATGTATTAGTAAATATTTCCAACTCACTCAGCTTCTGCATTAAAATATTAGTCAGGAAATCTGGTTTAAAAATAAGATAAGACATATCAATACAAATTACAAAAATAAAAATAATTTCTAAAAACATACAATACAAAATGTATAATTGATTATTATTAATATTATATATATATTATATAGTAGCATTAGTAGCCGTAGAAGTTATCAGGTAACAGTAGCAAGTAGCAATAACAGTAACAGGTCATAGTAGCAGGTAGCAGGCAAAAAGTAGCAGTAGCAGTAACAGTAACAGTAGCAGTAGCAGTAATAGTAGTAGTAGTAGTAGTAGTAATATCTCCAAAAGTATAACCAAATATTGTAACATCAAAACGTCCTTCATTTTCAAATAAACCGCGTTACTTTGTTCATATTGTTATAGGTAAATTCTGTTTGTTATTTAATAATAAAATAATACGAAATAATAATCATCATTACATTTTATAAAAACTAAAAAGTCCTAAAATAATAAAATAGCAATAAATCACACGCTTACAGTACGGGGATTTTGGAAAATATTCGTTGGATATGTTGATGGTCATTTTAGTCAGTGTACAAAATTCTACAGATTTCCATAAAATATATGAATATTAAATTGAAATTGAATATTAGGTAATAAATAATATAATTATTATTATTAATGTTTGATATAGGCAAAATTTTCTCCAATGAAATTCAATAATATATAATATTCATATTGACATTATACCGCAATAAATCGATAATAAAAATAAAAATTAATATTACGTCATAATATTATATTATTATTTCGTTGTACGTATACGAGTATATTGTGTACTAAATACATATTAAGTATTTACACTGTTGTGTGATTATAATATACCCACGAGCAAAATAATAATAATAATAATGAGAGATTTAATTAATTCGATGTTAATTACTATTAATTTATATGAAATACAACGTTTGAATATACACCTAAATCATTTTAATAATAATATTATATTAATAACACGTTATGTATGCACATTTATTATGTTTCTTATTTGCCACCATGGCCGCATTTTAGTAGTAAGCCTATCATAGTATCATCGTGATTATACTCAGTTCGGGGTAACATTGTAATAATAATTTTGAATATAAAATAATATTATAATAACTCGCCGGTTTATTATTATCATTTATATTATACGCTTTGAGCTGCAGTTGACAAAAAAAAAAAATGACATTTTTAATCGAATAATTTCATTTTAATCAGTATATCTATATAATATATTTTATAATATCATATCCGAATTATTCCAAACACATATTGTAGTTATTTATTTTTATTTTTTTAATACGGTTTCTTATTTAGATGTATATTTAGAGAAAATAAAAACTTCATACCGTATAATAATATACATTACGTTTTTGTAAATTTCATATTCATTATTATACACATTTTTAATAGACTTGAACACTGTGTGTGTGTGTGTCTAATTTATCAATACCCATTACAAAGGCATGACCTATATATAAATTTGGGTTAAAGCGTAAATTTTAATAACATTTTGAGGAAACATTTTTACCGTATATAAGATAATATTATCATATCGTATAATATTATAAAATAATTTGATATTTATTAAAAAGACATTTTTGCCGTGTCAGTCATATATCATAATTTATTAGGTATCTATAAATATTCGTCATCGTAAACAATCGATTTACAAAATTTCGTAGCTGTTAAATACATAATTTTATAATATAACTATACCAATATGACGTATAATATTAGTATTTGACTAAATGAGCGTGGAATATTAACATTACAATTCATATGAGTATATATCATGTAAATATTAAAAAAAAAAAAAAAATGCATGCGATTCGTAGACAATTTGTTCTACAATTTTTATTCGTGCCGTTTCCATGTTAAGATATTTAATGAGATATTTATTTAAAATCCATATATTTTTTTTATTTAATAGTTGGCATTTTATAGAACTTATAATATAAAACCCACAAATCAAATATACAAAAGTCATAGAATCTTTTTTAGAGATTATTACCTCCTCTATAATTTTTTTCGTAAGTTATTCACTGTAGGATAACTATATATAGCTATAGCAAACAAGATATTTATAAAAAAGTGGTTATTGTAAATTTTGACCTTGAATAAATTTTAAGTTCACGTCATATTGATAGGGACATTTCACCCGTTGTTTATAATAATTATAATGTTATAAAAGTGTATGCCAAAATCATGCTTGACGTGAAATTTTCCGAGCTAAAGCCATTTTATCGTCTAATTTGACTGGGCTAATTATAACAAAATGACAAAGAATACAGTGTGTCTAAACGTTAAAGCTTAATATAATATGAGAACAATGTAATATCGTTATATCGTCAGATTCAGAGTAGCACAAGACCAGGATTAAACTGCAGGGATAGATGTTATTTGTAATTTATTGATGTCTAAAACTCTTGGTGAATTGTACTCGTATATGTCATTAGAAGAAGAAGAAATGAAAAATACTTATAAACCAAATTTAAAACGTTTTAATTTAAAATTAATTATTCACGAAGAAAAATAATAGATAATTTTAAGATCTGATCTGTATATTAATTATATGGTAAAAATACATTTAAAATACGAGTGAAGAGTACATTTATTTTAGGGGCGATGAAAAGCGACAACAGAAATAAATTTAAAAAACAGACGTAAGAATGATTTTTTTAATTAAATATTTCTATACGAAACATTATAACGCGTTTAGATAATATCATATTATAAATATCACGTATATATGTATATATTATTGTACTTATTGTGTGTGGTGTGTATGGTAAACACGTGGTCTTAAAAATGTTCAAAGTGTTTAAAATACGTTCGAAAAATATTATAATAAAATATAATACGTACGCGTATGTCTAATGATATTGACGATCGGTTAGGTTATTACGCGGTCACCGGTCGAATGATTTTTAATGTTATTGTCCAAAATATTCTTGTGAAAAAGTGAATTTTAAAATGTATAAAATAATTAATAAATGATTAAAAAATAATAACGAACCTTTAATTATACGACACAATTAGGACGAGCGATATTACATATTATATTATATTTTATTTTCGAGAAAATGTCAATACGCGTCATTGCGTCACGCAATAATAATTAGTGTTTAAAAACAACGAAACCGTCGAATTAATTACCCTTAAATATTATCATTAATAACTATTATTATATCATTATTCCATTGCATTGTCATTTCTCGCCCCCTAAAGTTTCGGTCTGGAATTTTTTCGAGTTCACTGTTTACTTCTCGACTTCGCATTATTGTTTTTCTTACCATCGACGTCCGTAAGTCATTCATACTTCCAGTCGCACTGCACGTCTACACCTGATATGCATGGCAAATATTTTCCGATATTATTATTATTATTATTATGATTATTATAACCTTTATTATTACCTTATATTCTTATATGATATAAAATGTAAACCGTGTCGTGGTAACTCATCGATCGGACGACAAAACGGTCGTGTCGGAACGTTCCGTACGAATGACTCGATGGCGGTACACCGTTCGCACAGAATCATTAATCTTTGTTACCGCGTGCATATTATTATTATACATCACGCACGCGGCGCGGCTTGTAACGCGCGACCACCGAAGCCGACGACTATAATTTGTCATCGGATTAAATGTGTCGATCGTCCACGCACTCGGCTCGTATAATATAAATATGGCGTTATCGTCATAAATAATAATAATGATAATAATAATGATAATAATAATGATAATCTGTGAGCCGACGTCACCGTCTATTTCATTATTAAACCTTTATGATCGCATATTATATTATTATTTTTTTACGATAAAAAAACCCCCCCCGCCCTTAGCTGTTACCGCGTGTGACAATCGACGATAATATAATATTATATATTAAATCGTTCGAGGGCCAATCGTATCTACGTGTTTTGTTTTCTTCTTATTTTTACAGTTCCCTGCAGTTATTGATAAAAACAAACGTTTGATCAACAAACGACGATTGTTTCGCTCCAACCGCTAGCGTTCAAATCTTTATACTTCTTTATCAATCGTTACATCTCTCCGTCGTCGAGCTTGATCCGCACTCTACCGATATTCGCCGTCTATTTTTCCGAATGACCGGATCTGGATATAGAGAAAGAAAAAAAAAATATAATATAATATAAGAAAACGGCCTTTTTCCAGTTAAAGTGTGTACGCCTGTCTAACCCGACTCTCGAATTTATCTGGTCTGTTGATTAAATAAATAACATCATATCATATTATATAATACTCGTATAACAGTAATCATTTATATTGTATTTTATTTCCAGACATTATTATCTGTTGTGTCATATCGAACTTCGATTTTCAAAGAATTTCTAATAAAAGTGTAAATTTTTTCTAAACTCGAGTCTTTGTATAAATATTTAATTCTTCGAATAATTTTAAATTACAGTATATTTTTAATAGCGGTTCATAAAATAGCCATATAGGTATGAGATGTACTTTGAAATTGTTTAAAAAATAAAAATATATAAATGATGTTGTATGAAACGTGAATGTTATTCGTTCAAACAATTTATAGACAATAAATACTGTTTATATGTAATATATTTTGACGATTTAACTTACATTATTTTTAATAATTAGCGTACAGAAAAAAGATAATGAGAAACGATAAATTATTTTAATCCTGTCTTGATTCTGATAATCATTTTTTATGGGCCGCTGTTTCTGATATACAATATTTATATTCGTATATAATATAATTTACTTTATGTATTTTTAATGATTATTATTCTCATGGACATCATTCATTTACGTGAATTCCTTTACAAAAGTAATAGTAATCCAACCATGTCCAAAAGGGTTGAATATTAAACATACATCAATGGCGTATATGAGTAATTAGGAACATGCAAATAGGTATACGTAAATGAAAATAAAAGTTCAGAGGAATCTATCTCCCCTTTAATTACGTTAATGTTATACATTGAATTCAAGCATCGATTTTTTCTGGTTCGGTTCCTCTTAGGCTCAACTTATAGGGTTAAAATAGTCCATGAAGTTTTATTAAACATTTATTTATGACAAGTTTACAATCCCTTTTCTAGTTTCCCTTTTACAAGTTGCATATTAATAATGTAGTTTCGCTATAGTCGTATAGATTTTATACGTATACGTTTATGAATATTATATTGTTATCTTGGTACAACACTGCAAATTTTTCTTGTTAAACATACTCGTGTATTTGTGGTCGAACGAATTGGTTTGAACAGGCGTCTCGACTATTTTTCTATACAACGTTATCGTTAAATCGAATTTATACGTACGCATTTATGAAGAGCCTTTTCGATTTTATCCGTATTCGTTATGTATGTACATCGATCAAAACTTTACACACAATTCATCAGAGTATTTTATGGTCTACCCATTCGATTATTAGTTTTATATTATATACATTATACGTATAGGTAAAGTTGATTACCCAATTCGTTTTCCACTATCGTGACATGAAGAAAAAGTTATATTTTCCGAATATTGCTCATAAAGGCTAATATCAATTTTATAATCGCTAAACTCTATTTTAATGTTCAACTGCTAAATCAGAACGTAATGATTGAAGAATATTATTATTTTGAAATGATTAAATAGAAATATTTATATAGTTGAGAAATTAAAATTTAGATGATCGAATGAAAAAAATTCGTGTTATTTGTTCTCATCGAAAATCCTGTATCATAGTTTTATTCCAACCATACGTTTACGAATGTAGTAAACAATTTATTAATTTATTTTTTAAAGTATAAAAATGATGAATTCATAAAATAGTTTTATATTATTAAATAATGGTAATAAATAAAACTAAAATATAAATACCTAGGTACGTTTTTGCATATCATATCATTATTATTATATTGTAAGTAAAATTAAATATTATTTTTTTCAAAAAAATGTAAAATTAGAAACGTTTCAACAGATTAAATTAAAATAATTTAACCACAAAATTGTGTACTTTCTTAACATTTCTTCGAAACTTGTTTTGTAAATAATTCGCTGAAAGAAGTCATTATTGTGACATTTAAACAAAGAAAATTGAAAGACAGTTATTTTTAATGAATAAATCGTATAAAATATCATCGTACTTTAAATTATACGCAGAAAAAAATTAATGGATTTTGGGGCAAAATTAACGTGAATTCCGTTGACGTTAAATCCATTAAAGAAACATTTATGGAAACTGTTTATACTATGTGGAGAGGTGGACGATAAATCTTTCACAACAAAATTGAGTTCTTCGTCATCATTTGCGGGGCACGGTAAACTTGAAATGAACAAGTTTGAGCGATTTTATGATGCTTACAAATCCCGTCTCTCAACCCTTCAACGTAGCTACACGTAACCACGGTTAATTTTATATGTTTACAGAATATTCTGTTACCGATACATTATGGCCGTAGAATTTTTGTGTTTTATCCGGGATTACGTTTTTCTCGTTTAAACGAATTGGAGTTCCTCGAGAGTCAAAACACCCGGAACAGTTGATCGCGCGGTCTATAATCGCGCGTGACCATATACACGACCGAACATACACATAACCTCAAACCTAGTGGTGTAAATCGTTTTCATCGCAGGACTGTGAAACGGTCTGTCACAAATTCACAATCCACACGGACCCTTACGGCGGCGAAGGACGGATGCAGCGGAATATATAGATTTACGGTGGTATTGTCGCGACGTTAAAATAAACGTTCGTTTGTCGGGTTCCTGTGTATTATTTATAGGCGTCTTTAACACGTGTTGATGATTTGTCAGCGGTCGGTTATAGGCGCGTCTCTACCGCGGTCGTGGTATCGTATAATCGCCGCGACCATTTTTATATTTGTATTATTAAAAATACCCTATATGCTCGTCGTCGCAATCACACTTTCTCTCTTTCTCTCTCACTCTCTCTCTCTCACTCCTCTGTCTTTCTCTATGATGAATTCCCCTTTGAAGGACACGGGACATTTGATTTTTTTCGACTTTCTTGGCATACGTTCGTTGTTCTCTTTCGGCCCCATTTGAAATCGTCTCTTGGGACCGGCCTACAACCCAGCGCGTCTCCGACCGTACGGTTCGACAACGGCGCCGCGTCGCATCCGATTTGGCACCGAATCGTCTCTAGTTTATTTTATTATAATTATTATTATACCTCAGGCTCGTAAGTACCGAAGACATAAGCCTCCGTAACAATAATAATAATAATAAAAATAATTGCGATGAGAACGACGGAAGATAAAAGAAGATTGTTTAATATAAATATTATTATTATATATCGCTATACGACTGCTGACGGTCGAATTTACCGAGCACGAATCGACCGCCAAAAGAGTAACACGTTTTATACGATTTTCATGTGTTATGGTTTGAAATTAATTCGGTTACATTTTACACGTATATAATATATATATATATATATTATATTTAGAAGTGTTTTTATTTTTTTTTTCCTCTAATTGCTGTCGGACGTTTTCGTGACGAAACACGTGCGACGCGCCATCTTCAAACGAACGATACGTCACGTACGACTTTTGATATTACACATTTCCGGCAAATATTGCTATAATAATGATATACCTATTATATTATACTATACTTACCGCATAAGTCGTTTTTCTCCACGATGTTTTCAGTAAAACGTTATTATTATAAATAACTATGAGTATTTTTTTTAAACGCGAAAAATACGATCGTGCATTTTAAAATAATAAAATCGTTCAGATTCCCCACCGTTCATCTCAGAGAACATTATAATTCTTTATTTTATACAATTAAATTATAAATAACAGTATGATTATATTGTAATTAAAAATGTTGATATAAAAATTGGGCGAGACAAATCTACTTGACTATTACGCCCATAAGTTTTTCAATGATTTTAACAATAATAAAATGTGGTAAAAATTAAAAATACTTAAATCGGATCACGGTATATTCTGCTCGATTATAATAACAATATTATATTTTTTCTTATCAACGACACTATATTATATCAGTGCGATTCACACGTTCCATAAAATATTATGTATTATTAATTATTATTCTTGTTGACTTGTTGTTGTGGTTGTTTTTGTTTTTGTCGGGATGGAAGTATGCATTTTTTTACGAAATACATAAACAATAAACATATAATTATTATCGCCTCTCAAATACATTTTATTTTTTTCATATTTGTCGATTATAATCATAAAGTCACTATTATGGTATCGCGTCTGGCGTCTTACAGTCGTTCGAAGGCGCTTGTAAGGAAGAAATCGTTTGGTGTAATAATATTACTATACGAGTCATATGCCAACTAGACGCGAGGAAAAATTCGCGAATTGCGCGTTTCTAGAACAACTGAACAAGGTATAATAAAAATATGACGTTCGAATTATAGAATTCGACGTGATTTTAGCCGGAAGGTAACAGTTACCACGGGAAATTTAAAAATACTACTCGTTATGAGTGTTTATTATAATATATTTATAATAGTAGACATATTATAAGTACGTGTACATTGAATACCGACAAAGGAAGTGTATTTCACAGACGGGACTGGTCATCGGTCCGTCCTATACTACGACGACGAAGACTCGCACAACTATACCGAGGTATTATAATAATATTATACCACTGTTGTATATTATACGTATATAGTTACACGCGGATATAATATATAATATTATTGTATATTGCACCGCGTGTATAATAATAATTATAGATAATTATAGTCTGCCTGGTTGACCAACTGCAATACGCGTCGTTCGTCGAGTATAATATAATATTATATTATAATATACAAATTGAATTTAAGTAGAAAATAATGAATCGTCGGGTTGGCTCCTTGGTCGCCGTTGTATAATAATACCTAATAACGTGTAGCTAATGCCTAGTCGCGACCGAGTTTTGTATATTATCAGGTATATGAGATAGCTATTTATACACACCGGTCACTTTACTGTACCTAATACTTATAATAAGCTTTATAGGTGGTACCTACATCTTTTCACCGTATCATTCTTCGTTTTTTCTTTTCTTTTCTTTTCTTTTCTTCGTTTTTTTTTCCGCGAACGAGAGTATTTACCTATATAATTAAATACTAATTTGACTGGCACGACGGTTAGATTTTTCAATAAGAATAACAGAAATTACATTTTAACGAATCGCCGCCGTGTAATAAAAGCTAGCTATAATCTAGCATATCTGTACGCGAGTGTTTAAGAATGATATGTTTTTTTACCTAAGTACGACTACTTTATTCTGTAATACGATACAATGATTGTTCTCATAAAATAAATCTCACGAATCTTATTTTTTTTCCATTTCTAGTATAGTAATATTATAAATTTATACGTATATATCTAAATAGCATATTTTTTCTATATATTATTATACGTACATTTAAAATAAATACGTTAAAATCAAAATATTTAAACTAGTAATCACTTTAGACGTCAATAACATTGATAACTTTTTTATAATTTTTTGTATATATTGTATTTTATTTATAATCGTTTTAGTGTAATGTTTTAAAAGATAAAATATATTAGTATATTGTAATATTATGTATTAACTATAAAGTAAATCAATAGCAGTATAATCATGAAATAAATTTTATATATAAAAAATGTATAAAAAAAACTAATATAATATTTAACTAAAAAATTTTAAATTTCACTTTTGACTTTTTTAACGAAAAGTTTGGATTAGATTTTGGTTAAAACTTAAATTGAAAACACAAAAAATGGCTATGAAAAGAATACTAAAAGTTTAGACTTTTATGATTTATTTAAAGTATGAGTCATTAAAAATAAAACAATATTATGTAACGATATGTGTACACTTATATTATTATTATATATACGTAGATATATGTATATTATGTATAATGTATATATATATAGAAGTAATTGTTTTCTGTACAATTTAAGAAATTATTTTAAGTCAATATTCTAATTAAAATAAATTATTTTATATGAACAAAATATGTAGGTACCTTTTTAATTATATTTTAAATTAAATGCAAATATTAGATTCTGAGCCAAGCGAAGAATTGTATTGGTTTTACAATGATTTGTGTCTTTTTTTTTTTTTTGGTTTTTATGTCTGAAGACACTTTTACTACCCGAAATAATGCTCCGATTTTCACAAATAGCACTTATTTGATGTTTCCGGTTAGAAAATGGATGTAGCTGGTACTTTATTTAGGTCATTTCTCAAAATTGACCCTAAGTGGTAGAAAAAACGACGAAAAAAGGCATTTTTCACGAAAACTGAAATTTCGACGAATTCAATTTAAATATTTGACGATAACTCGAGCAATTTTGAAGTTAGAAACTTGAAAATTTTATTGGGTATTGATATAAGTATTATAAATATATATATACTTGTATATGGTAAAATTGAGTAATAGTTACGTTTATTTTTCTATAAATTATAGGACTTTGAATATTTCGTAAAAATCTCGTTTTTATTTATATAATGGTTGATAAAATTTGCAATTATCAGCATTAAGGTCTAAAAATTTTACTGATGTATATTTACATAGTACTTAACATCATATCAAAATATTAGAAAAATCCCAGGTCTTAAATTTTTTTTTATAGCTGTTTGAAATTGATATTTTTAATTTAAACTAAAATCTTAGAATCCATACGAATATTCTTCTTATTATTCCTCAATACTTTTACAATACAAATTAATAGAAAAGCCAAAAAATTTGAAAATTTTTTGAAAATTTTATTGAAACATGCTGACATACATATTAATGAATTTCCTAAATTTTAGGAAAATCTCAAGACTCAATTATTTTTTTATAGGTGTTTAAAATTGAAATTTCAGTAAAATTGATTTTTAAAGTATTTATAATATGGATTCTTCCTTTTATATTTCAATATTTTACAATAATGTTAAATAAAATTGACAAAACTTTTTATGATATGGGGCATGGGCATTTAGGTGACAAGGGATTTTATGAGCATTTATATTGAACTTAGAGAGTTAAAAATTTTATAGGGTGTTCATTTATATACTATTATATATGTGTAACTATATGGTCTCTATATGTGTGATAAAATTTTGCGTTTTAAATATTTAATAAAAAATGTCATAATTTTAATCAATACCTACATTATCTAACTGAACTTCGCTCAGAATTGTTTTCGAATGCGATGGTTTATCATTGCATTCAAATTCTAATTAAAATTAAACACTATGATTTGTACACCTATTATATCCCAACGGCAGGAGTATCAGCTCTTTTCTTTTTTTTTAATATAAAAAAAAAATAAACATTTTTTCTGTTTTCCCCTTTAAATGGTGATAAAATTAAAAAGCCAAAAAAAACCAAATATATAGTATAATACTATATATTATATAATATTATATTTGTTTACGCAATAATAATAGTTTGAATTGTTGTAATATGATTGTTTTCGTAAGTATACGTTTAATAAATGTACATTATATATATTGATATAATATTATATATAATTATAAAATATTTGGTGTACGGTATTCACTGTAAATTTCCGTGGAAAATTATTCTTTAATTCTTCATATTACGTATTATATTACATTAATATATTATACTTTTAATAAAAAAACATTTTATCCGTTCTGTCGAAATTAACACGCGTAAACAAAATACTTAAAACTCGTATTTCAGTATTATTATTCTTAGAATCAAAGATATTTGTATTTTTGATTTTTCATAGTATTTTAAAACATGTCATTTGCACGATTATATGTAACCTAACATAATATACGCTCCGATCAAAGCGTACTTGTACCACGATGTTCAAAATGCGTTTCTAACAATCGTATTACCTATGTAAAATTATTTTTATTATATCGTGTAATAAAATAGCTACGGTGAGCATATTTCCCGACCCTAGTTTGATTCAGCACCGTGGACGGAGCCAAAACGTCTTAACAAAATTTTCGTATATTATTACGGATCCTATATATGAATTCAGTACTCTACACTGAATCCACATAGGGTTCGTATAATTTTTATATAAATAAATAGGTAAACATTATTAAGTTCACTTATTGTTAGTATAATAATTAATAATTATAAATCGGTAACGTGTTATACATATTTTAATATTTAGTTATTGTATTAAATCACTATAAAATAATAATTATAATTAATAGTATAAATATTATAGGTATATAAAAATTTTAAATATAAATTAATCATGAGTTGCATTGAGTTTGTTCACATTTATATTTGCTGCTAAATTTCTTTTTTTCTTCTTTTGAATTATTTCAATATTTGATGGATGACCTGCTTGAATACGTTTCGATCTTTTAGTTAGGTTTAGGTTCTCATACTATAGTTTATAATTATTATTAATTATTATACTAACAAAAAGTGGACTTAATAATAATGTTTACTTATTTAAATATATAGAAATTATAAACCTTATGTGGATTCAGCACGGATTTATTTTTGAGGTCTATGGAACCTTAAAATTAATACAGTGCTGCGATTGGTTCGGCGGTATTGAAGTGACCACAACTAAATAAAAAAAAAAAAAAAAACATTATTCGGGTATAAAATATGATATATTACATAATACCATGATTTTGATTTTATAAATCGACATTCAACGGAACAGACAGCAATATTCAAAAGACGATCTTATCAGACATTGGATGGAATAATAATATAATATGTCTGTCAGGTGTACCACTAACATATTATAATGTGCTGTAAACAATTTTATCCTGTCTGTATGGTCATTGCGATCACGGAGGGTGATAAGAGCCCGTTTTTGTTTACTCGAAAAGTGCACAATATGTTTTCATCTAATCTTTATGGCACGAGTGCACAAAACGTATAGGTAGTATGATGATAATAATAATAATAATAATAATAATAATAATAATAATAATAATAATAATAA